>QMIH01000426.1:80591-129020 GCA_003987875.1 Clarias batrachus | reverse complement strand
ATGAGTTCATTTTTTTTTTTTTATAATTCCGTTGAAGCATGGTTGAAAAGCAATGTTTGACTTTCATTGGTTAACATTCATAGAATTCTTATTTATTATTACTTTTGTCAGATTAAAGTTATTTCTGTGACCATTGTGAGTTTTTTCTTTCATTGACCGAAGGGTACCAACAATTTTGTCCACGTGTGTATATATTTGTAATTAACAAAACACAGGGCATCTAAGCCTTCTAGACAGTACCTTCATTTCCTAACTAAAAACCAAATTATTTATTTTTATTCTGTTTGTGCAGACTGTATGTAAAACCATCAAACACATGCCAATCAAGCGGTGTTATTCAGTGCAGTGGTGCCGTTTCCACGTAACTTTTGTGATAAAATAGCAGAAGGGAATAGATCCTATTTACATCAGACCATGCCTCCAAGCTGTATCAGTAACAGTGTGTCAGAAACCACAAACCATGTACATTTAAAATCTGAAGCGCAAGCTATGAAATTGTTAGCTACAATATATTATAATTTCAATTGTACAAAAAAAAAAGTACAAACCAGAGTACCTGATTAATCCTGGAACTTCAGAGCCGTGAGGCACCGGGCCTGACGTCTGCATCACAAATCGGCCGTCTGCTTTCTGCAGATTCTCCTTCAGGTATATGGAGACCTGGCAGGAGGAACATCACAGCTAGCAGTGGATCAGTGTGGGAAATTCACCACGTACAGCACTACCAGGATACAAACATTTCTTAAGTACAAGACCACAAGTGAGCTTCAGAATGTTACTCGTAGCACTCGAGTGCACAGTAGTCAAAATATATCCAGAACAAATCACATGATACACTCACTCACTCATCATCTATACCGCTTAATCCTGTATTCCGGGTCACAGGGGGCCTGGAGCCTATCCCAGGAGACTTAGGGCACGAGGCGGGGTACACCCTGGACAGGGTGCCAATCCATCACAGGGCACAGACACACTCACATTAACACACTACGGGCCATTTGGGAACGCCAATTAGCCTAACCTACATGTTTTTGGACTGTGGGAGGAAACCGGAGGAAACCCAGCAAGCACGGGGAGAACATGCAAACTCCATGCACACAGAGACAGGACTCGAACCTGGTTGGGGATCGAACCCGGACCCTGGCGGTGCAAGGCGACAGTGCTAACCACTACACCACCGTGTTTTTATGACCTTCATATCCTCTAAGGCAGGGGTCTCAAACTCAGTTCCTGGAGGGCCGCAGCCCCACAGAGTTTTATTCCAACCCTGCCCCAACATACATACCATGTAGTTTTCAAATAAGCCTTAATGACTTGTTTAGTTGGATCAGGTGTTTTTAATTCTGGTTGGAACAAATCTCTGTGGGGCTGCGGCCCTCCAGGAACTGAGTTTGAGACCCCTGCTCTAAGGGAAAAAAGGTACATATTTCATTTCCCCCCCTATGTTTCGCTTTTTGCTTTTGTTTCCTTTGGACTAGTTATTAAAATTATGCACATTTTCCTTTTAAATCTCACAGGAAGACATTAAATTGATCAACAGAAAAAAAGCAAGTTGCAAAGCAAATAAAGAAAGAACATTTTTAAGCATTTTCTATAAAGCTTTGTATAAAAACTCTCACCCTGATGTGCACGTCCTGAAAGAAAGAGAGGAGCGTCTGCCGTATGAGCTGAAACTCGCCGTCTGATAAAGGAGTGTACATCTACAACCAAGGAAGAATATACAACCTAGTTTGTTAATATACAATTTAGTTTGTGGAGTACAATGTGGAGAATTTCCTTTCAGATGTAAGATCAGGATGTAGGAATTTCAGAGTTTAGGAGCTGCCACTGAGAAAGCACGATCACGAATATAACTGGATGTCATCTGCATAGGAATAGAATGAGACACTCTGATAATATTCCCCAGAGTTAACATGTATATACAAGGCAGGTTTATTTGTATAGAACATTTCATACACAATGGTAATTCAAAGTGCTTTACATAAAAGAGAAGAAAATAATAATTAAATGAAATAGAAAATAATAGCAATTAAACGTTTAAAACTTTTTAAAATTTGGTGTAAAATCTAAATAAAACAGGTAAAAATATATGATAAACATAAAATACAGTACAGTCAGTTCGGACGTAGCACAACGCTCATTCAATAAATGCACAACTAAACAGATGAGTTTTAAGTCTAGATTTAAATGCGACTAATGTTTTAACACACCTGATCTCTTCTGGAAGCTGGTTCCACCTGCAAGCAAGGACTCCCCTTGTTTTGAGTCAACCCTTGGTATTTTTACCTTGATCCTAATGATCCGAGTGATCTGTCCGGTTTATATTCACTGAGCATATCTGCAATGTATTTCTCTAGGCCATTGAGTGATTTATAAATGAGTAAAAGTTTAAAATCCTGAATGTTACAGTACGCCAGTGTAAGCACCTGAGGACGGATGTGATGTGCTCAGATTTTCTGGTTCTAGTCAGAATTCTGGCAGCAGCGTTCTGGATGAGCGGTCTGATGGTCTCCTTGGGAAGGCCGGTGAGGAGACCATTACAATAATCCACCCTGCTGGTGATAAAGGCATGGACAAGTTTCTCCAAGTCTTGACTGGAAACAAAACCTCTAATTCTTGCAATGTTTTTGAGATGATAGTACGCTGATTTAGTTACTGCTTTGCCATGACTACTGAAGCTAAGGTCTGTCCCCAGAATCACCCCAGGATTCTTGACTTGATTTTTAGTTGTTTGACCCCTAGAGCGAAGGTACTGTATGCATTCACCTTCAGAGCTTCATCTTTGTTTCCAAATGCAATGACTCCAGTTTTCTCCTTGTTTAATTGAAGAAAATGTTGGCACATCCAACAGTTAATTTCATCAATGCATTGGCAGAGGTAGTCTATGGGGCTATGATCATTTGAAAATAAGGCTAGGTAAATCTTGGTATCATCAGCACAGCTGTGATAGGCAACTTGGTTCTTTCTCATTATCTGGCTTAGTGGGAGCATATACAGTATGGGCTAAACAGGAGCGGTGCAAGAATTGAGCCTTGTGGGACTCCGCATGTCATTGCATTTGCTGTTGGAGAGCATTTCAGCGGGAATCTGGAATCTGACTTTTGTCAGTCTCTCAACAGTAGAGTGCGAGTATTGTTTAAGTTGCTGTTTATAATGTTTGAGAAGAAGGTCTGTCTAGCTGTGGCTAGTTCCACATTGAAAGCCTGGTGAACCCTGGATCAACATTTCATATGCCATAAAGCATTTACCCATCTAAGTATCTTGTAACAAATCATAATGGAGAAGGTGGGATTTACTCTAAAATGATGGTAAATCTAACCCAGGCTCAACACTGGAGAAGAATAGATCTGGTGTTATATTTCTAGCTTCATCACTTTGTACATGTCAAAAAAAGTTTGATTCTGATTAAACACTTTGAGCATGTCAACACACATCTTATCGGCCTGGTGTCTCTAATTAGTGGCTTAGTGGTTAGCACTGTTGCCTTGCAACTCCAGGGTCTGGGTTTGATTCCCACCTCAGGGCTGTGTGCGTGGAGTTTGCATGTTCTACACACACTTGGTGGGTTTCCTCTGGGTGTAAAAGGCCAAAAAATGGAAATAAACACAATGTGGAACCAGCATTCCTAGATGGATGGATGTTTATAGTATTTTCTGACCACAATCAGTGCTGTTGGGATAAAGAAAGAGCAACCCTATGAAAGGTGTTCCATTACTTATATGTACAGCAATGGTACCAGGATTACAGATCCTTTCCGAACGTTCTATCATTTCCTGATTTCCGTGTGTGCATTTCAGTGTAGCACGACTGCAACATAGTGATGAAGGTAAACTACTGGGGAAATGCAATAATTTCTGATGTGAGTTCAGTGTTAAATTTTTTAAAACATATTCCACTGACCGAACCCACTGAAGGAGAAATGCTGTGTTGTAAAGATGGTACCTCTATCAGCAGACGCTGTGCATCGTTGATGAGGTTAACTAGGCGGGGATTGTCTTTAACTAGCTCCCGGATCCCATCCACGTGGTTGAAGGAGATGAGCAGTAGGTCTCGTGGTCGTGGACAGAGGGTGATCTGGTACTTAAACGCCATCATCATCAGGTCATACAGCTGCACACGAGCATCATGGACATATTTATATCAAAAGTGTGCATATGTAAAAAAAACATCAATCAAACAATGTTTGACATTAAACATTAGATTAAACATTAGCACGGTAGCGCAATAACATATGAAATAATACAAATCATCTATCAAAAACATCTCAATGGGAATGTGATTCATTTCAATGCACCTGTCCTAGCCACCCTACTCAGTCCCCTCTGCTAACCTCCCTACCCTGTCCATGCTGGTGGAGTTGAGCCTCATGATGGAGGTGTGAGCCAGGCGCGTGAGCACGCAGCGCAGAGCTCGTTGTGAGTACATGTCCTGCGGCTGCGTCACCTCCTCCATAAACGCCTTACTGAACATCACACCCACTATATCATTCATCACTGCAGATACAGGGGCAGAAAAAGTCAAATTAAGCACTGAAATAATCAGATCATTGGCACCAAGCACAGCACACTCAAGTGTCATAGCAAAGGCATCCAGATGATAAAGGCTAGTAAAGCACTGCACTTCTAAATCAGAACGGAAACCATATCGGCTACTAACAGCCACTAGATACTACAGTAGATATTAACCCAGCTTTAGCACTATTAACCCAACATTAGCACGCTGCACTCCAGGATAAAGGGAAAATATATTAGGTGTTAAGTCGATTTCCACAACAGAAGCTCTGAGAGTAGTGCACTTCTTCTAATGCATTATCGTTTCTGTAGCCACTGCTCGTCCACAGACCACTTTACCTCTTTTCCTGTCATCCTCCAACCAACCTGCAAACCATGTGAACACAGCAAGGTGATTATTGTTATTGTTATGAATGTGTTATGAATACATACGTTTTTTTGTTTAATACCACAGCAATCTGTTCTTAAACACGGGTCTCCATGAGTGCGATGAGGCGCTGTCATTGGGCGTGAGGTTTAATCAGTGCAGCATTTTACTTACTTGGTTTGCTTTAAACAGTTAGGATACCTTTTAAGCATTTGGTTAAGTTCACTCATATGGTTATTTTTGAGAGTCTAGAGGTTATATTTCACTCTATCTGGTTAGGTTTAACATGCTGGGTTAGTGTTCACTCGCCTGGCTAGTTTTAAGAGTCTGTAGGTTAGCATTTTTTCACCCGGTTTGATTTACGTACGAGTGAGTCTAGGTTAGCCGTCTCTAGTGCTCTGACCCGAAACCGAACACTGGAGGTGTGAGGCGACATGGGTAACCTCTATACCACTGTGCTTCCCTGATTTATGAAGTGAATGTGGAACACAGAATATATTCTCTCTCTCTCTCTCTAAAAAAAAAAACCTATACTTTCTCTCTCTCTCTCTCTCTCTCTATATATATATATATATATATACAAAAGAGTAAATAACTATGATAACTATGACTAATTTTTCTTGGCAAATATAATCAAAACCACAACTGGTAGATTTATTTGTCTACTTAAATATTTTGATGAAGAAGTGTTAAATAGCATGTGTCATGCCTTTATGGCTACAGCATCGTTTTATTTCAGTGACGTCATTAGGATAAGTGGATTTTCACACATCCTGCGCACATTTGCAGGATGTGAACACACCTACGCAACATTTTACTGTGGTTTAATAGCGACTTCCTAATAATTTTTTTTACACAAAACTAATTACAAGGTGTTGGGTTGGAGTGTGGAAAGTGAAGGAAAGGTTTGGGGTGGGGATGCGGGCTGGTTTCTACACAGTAGGAAGGAACTCGTCCGTCTGACACAGAGGATTTCTGTACAACACTAATGTGCGCAGGGATTTCTGGCGGGAATAACTATAACTCCGGTTACCTTTTGGTATTTTATCATCTGTAACACGCTGAGCTCGCAGTCTCTGGTCCAAAATGTAAAGCATTTCTCCTCCCAGGTTTATAATCAGTAAAGGCAGCGTCCTCAAAGACATGGCTGTGAATTAAATCTGAGGATTACAATCAGTTTACAGGAAAATAGGTCATTACACGCCACTACCGGAAGAGGGCGCTGTTTCTGCCTATGTTTCTTTTTTGTTCTCATTTCATTGGAACAGCTGCCATCCAACTGTACCCTGTTATTACTGATACCTATTCTAAATACCATCACAATTAAGTATTTAAAGCTATTATTTTCCCAATTAAGGGATAGTTAGAGAAGCAGTAATGCCATGCAAGGAAACAAAAGTTACCAGCGTCTCGTTATTACATGAAACGCATGTGTATAAGACGAATGTTTTATTATTTTTAATAATAGTTTTATTATTAGTATTATTATTATTATTATATGCATCCTGGTTGTTATTATAAAAAAAACATCAATCATATTCGATATTACAACAAAAGCATCTTGTTATAATGAGAAAAGCACCTCATCGTTACGAGCAGATAATTTACTTATTAAAAGAAAAGATCTTGTTGTGTCACAAAAGCATTCATTATTTTTTTTAAAAACTTCTCATTTTGGAAAAAATGCATTTTGTATTTATGAGAAATAAACCATATTATAGCAAAAAAAAAAAAAAAAAAAAAAAAAAAAAAACAAAAAAAAAAAAAAACATTCATTCCTTCAGAATGTACTGTAGAAGAGTTAAAAAAAAAAGAAATAATATATATATATATTAAGTTGGCTAAGTTGTACTTCTTTCATAATCAGCCAAATACACTCCCTGTTCAGTAATCAATTAGAAGCTTATTTTAAAGTAGATTATTAATTCCGGCACATAACTGTTCATAACATCGCTTTCACTCAACATTTTGATTTCACCTACGGTGCAGGTTAAACCACGGGCAGATGTCTAACTACTGCAGCAAAGGTTTCAGTAAATTCTGTCCAGCGGTCGATTTGAGACGAGCTCACAGTTTAATGCATGCACAGTACGCTGTCTATCCACAAAACTGCTCAAAAATTCCCTTCCATTCAACATGTTGTCTCAGATTTCATCATGATTTCATTTATTGTGCAAGTTTAACTTCAGGCCAATTCCAAAGTACTGCCAAAGTTTCATTAAATTCTGTCCAACCAGTTTTGCGTGATGCTGTGACAAAATCTAGCCGGACATACAGAGAGACAGATAGACAGACAGACAGATTTTTAAAATTTTTCGGAGAATGGTGGTGTAGTGGTTAGCACCGTCACCTTGCACCTTCAGGGTCTGGGTTCGATTCTTGGCCAGGTCCGAGTCCCATCTCTGTATGCATGGAGTTTGCATGGTCTCCCTGTGCTTGGTGGGTTTCCTCCGGGTACTCCGGTTTCCTCCCACTGTCCAAAGACATGCGGATTAGACTAATTAGCATTTCCAAAATTTTCCTGTAGTGTGTGTGCTCTGCGATGGATTGGCATCCTGTCCAGGGTGAACCCTGCCTTGTGCCCAAGTCTCCTGGGATAGGCTCCAGACCCCCTCTGACCCTGAACACAGGATAAAGGGGTATAGTAGATCAGTGAGTGAGTGGTTTCGAGTCGATTTATATAGAAGTCCCGAATAAAAGGCACATCACACATGTATGCCTTATAGCAAACAGGTGGGGAAATTCCGGCTTCAAATAATATACAGCAATGTGGTTAGGTATCGCAATGTACGTAAGTAAGAGTACAGATATTTGGTATACAAGGTATCCTCCAAGAAACTACTTAAGTAATTATAATCATTATGCAAATATAATTGACTTTAAGTGACACACCTTTTTTTTCCAAACAAAGATACTATGGTGTTCACTTTGATCTTCTGGGATTATTTTCTTTTTAATTTCATTTAATTTAAATCCTCTCGCTTTGTTTTTATCCACCTTGTTTCTTATTCATGCAGAAAATGCAGAACATTTTCACCTCTCCGTCTTGCCCAGGAGACTGTAATAAACTGAACACATCACACTGCAGACCTGAACCTGTTCACCTCAGTACAACGCTGTAGTCAGCTGTGCGGTGTACAACCACACCTGGTTGATTTGCATTTAGAACTGGAACTAACACGCCTATCTTCTGAGAACTTTCCTGGAGGAATGTATCCAGCTCAACTCTTACAGTGTATCTATGATTTTTATTATTTATATATATATGCTGTTCAGTCTTATATACCCAGCTTAGAGCTGATATCATTCATATGATTCAAATGTTCTGGCTCTTAGACATCTGTTACATGTGAGATCTGAGTAAATCAATTGTTTTAGATGACCAAGGCCATAATCTTTTCTACACATGAGCGCCAAGGTTTTATATGGAAGATCATCATCATCATCATCATCTTCAACTTCATCTGTATAATTGTCTCCTGGAAAGAAATGCAGGATATCAACAAAGCCATCTACCTCCAGGGCAAGACGTCTGCTAATATGCAAACTAGTAAGAGTAATATGCAAACTACCACACGGCAGAAGAGATAACACCCATCAGGTTTGAACACGAGGTGTGAAGAATAAACACATACCTCTGTGTCCGTTCATCAATCAGCGCTCTGCTTTCAACAACGTTATTCCTTTTGAACGCGCCATGTCACCACTTGTTGTTGTTGTTTGTTTTTTTTTTAACCAAAATAAAGAATTATCGTCATGAAAGCCAATAGCATTCTTATTAAAATGTTACCAATTTGCATAAATGCCTGTGACTAAAGAACACTAAAGGTTCCTGGTTCTACAGAATTTGAAGTTATTTGTTTAAATAAAGTCAGTTTTGTTTTCCTGTTGGTTTACTTGGGCACAGTATTTATTCTGGTGTAAATGCACTGGAATACATTGCTAGGTTTGCATACACTAATCCACTGCTAGTTGTGAAGGAGTGTGTGTGTGTGTATGTGTGTGTGTGTCACTGTAATGGACAAATCTTCCGTTCAGGCTGCCTTCCCAGCTGGTGCACGGTGTTCCTGATGAGATCCACCTCGACCCAGATTAGAATGAAACGCTCAAAATGTACAAAGTTTGTACAAAGTACCGCAGGAGTGTTTAGGGGAACTAGGTTTTGGAAAAGTGTCATGGGCACGCTGAATACGGAGCCTGATCAGCCTCACCAGAGCATGTTTACCCCGAGTCATGTTTTTGTCACTGAGCTTTAGTGAACAGTATCCATCACACGCCCTTTTGTCTTTATTTGTCGGTGTCATTCTATAGTCTATGTACAGTATGTTTGAGCCTAGTTTCAAGTTTTAATGCCGGATTTATGCGTCCCTCGTAGCATGACGTGCACTTCCACAGAAATGTAGCTACACGCCGCGGCGATGCAGACCACAACACCTGTGATTGGTCCACCTGGTACTGTAGCATTTAGCACATTTCCAGGTTCTTCTTCTTTCCTCGCTTCATTCATTCATGCAGGCATTTGGCAGACACCCTTACCCAGAGTGACTTAAATTTGATCTCATTATACACCTGAGCATTTGAGGAATTAAGGGCCTTGCTCAAGGGCCCAACAGGGGTAACTTGTGGCGGTTTTTGAACCTGGGACCTTCCGAACCGTAGTCCAATGCCTTAACCACTGAGGTAGCCCTGGCCCTTTATATTGTATACAGAGTGGCGGAGACCTGGAGCCTATCCCAGGAGACTTGTGGCACGAGGTGGGGTTACACCCTGGATAACACACACATAAACTCACACATAGTCTAGGCAATTTTGGAATGCTAATTAGCCTAATCTGCATGTTTTTGAACTGTGGGAGGAAACCCACCAAGCACGGGGAGAACATGCAAAATCCATGCACACAACCCCCGAGGCGGGAATCGAACCCGGGCCCTGGAGGTGTAAGGCAGCACTAGCCGCTACGTCACTGTGCTGCGTTGTTCTTCTTCTTTTTCTTCTACGCTTCTATTTTTTCGTTGAGTTGAACGTCATACTGCCCATCAAGTCAGGCGTCTTCGCTCGTTTCTGCATTGTAGTCATTTTGTTCAACACTTATTAGCTCCAATTCCCAACAACATCCGCTAAATTTTAATTCGCCATTTATTTGTGGCAAAGTGACTCAGCACAGTGGCACAGGAACCTGACTGCCATCTAATGGTTTGGAGGAGCAACTGTAGAGCGAAACAGAGGAGCACAAACCTCAAGCATTCAGCTTTTACATGATCTGTATTGCTCGTGTTCTGTTTATAATAATACGTCTGTCTTGGTCTACAGCACTTGACATCAAGGCATCAACCATGTTGGGTGTGCATTCTTAAGATTCTTGAAATAAAAGAAATAAACTAAACTAAACTGTTTGCTCTTGATCAACTGTTATGCCTACAATTCCTATTAAATGCAGCATGTAGCAAGTTGTTTCAGATCAGGGTCAATGTAAGCTTGATCATCTAAGCTTCTAGAACACTCAGAGAGAGCTGAGTGTAAAAGTTTGTGATCCCCCCCCCCCCCCCACAAAGGCCCTTCCCTCTGCCCCTTGATTTCAGGGTAAAAATATCTTGACTCAGGCCATGTTACATTAGCAAAGCTAATATAACCTTAGTGCTAGGTGGTTGGTCAGATTGATAAAGATAAAGATAAATTTATTATTTATTTTAAGATAAGTTTATTATAAAAACAGTTTACATCACTATTGATATATCCTACTAAGTTGAAACAAGTAGGCAGTTATGTGTGAACTGTTAAGAAACAATGAGAATTAGAGGAAAAAAAATTTATACCCACACACACCCACACACACCCAGCCAACCTCCTCCTCCACCAACACACACACACACACACACCCTAAACCACAAAGTATTGACAACTTTCACAGACTTGAAAATGGAAGAAAAACAAAAGCAACAACAAGTGGAAGGAAAAATAACTGAAAAAAAAAAAAAAAAAAACGTTAGTCATTTTACATTGTGTGTTCAAGTCAAAGCGGGACAGAATTCCCTTTATTTCGCTGTATAATCCCCTGCTACACTAATACCCGTATCCAGGTGTTTCACTAGTGCTTGGATACCAGCGTTCCTGCAATGTGTAAGTGCTGTTAGTGAATGATTGTGTACAGTTTCTCCAGACAGATGCATCTCTTCCACAAGTTGGTGACATCCAATGGTTATCCATCAAGTGTGGATCGACTGAGAACGACTGCAGCGGGTTCTGAGCCACCTCGGCCGGGATCGTCATTCATGAACGTACGGTCTTCTTTCGAACGTTCAAATGTTTTCCTGTGGCTAAGTGTCTCATCACTGTGCTTGAACTCTTCTGTAAAATGTCCCATTTGGCTTGAAATACCTTCATAGACCATGTTTATACACAATCTTTTGAAAGCTTCTTAAGAGTGAGATACATAATGAACACGGCAGTCATTTTGAATCTAAAGAAATACTTTAAAGTCAATTAGACATGTATATCTCAGGTGGTCTGGAATAGGAGCGTTATGCTTATATGAAATAAATTAGTCTAGATTGTGGAGTGTAAAATAATGAGATAGGATGTTTGAAAGTATATCAGATCAACAGACGTCAGTCAACAAACAATGTTATAGCTGATCAGTGTATGCAAAATATATTAAAAAAGTAATAGTTAAAATATGAAACAATGTAACCTTAGAGTCAAAAAGCAACATGATATCTTCACAAAGTGTTAGAAAATCTAAACTGGACGTGTCTGAACCTCCTGAAGTTCTCTGACTGAATGACGTACAGTATAAGATAACCACGACCTGGATGACTTACAGAGAAACAGAGCGAGATATAAACTCGGAATACCGATGGCGCGCACACCATGTGTACTGTACTGTACACCGCGAGACCTGAAGGGCTGCAGCGCTGCGCATGACGTTGTCTCGTGCGCAAGGGGGCTGCGTCGCGTTTACCAAACTGCACGTATTATACGCGCAATTTTAAAATAAATTATAGATAAAGACAGATAAACACTTTATTAGTCCAGATAGGGAAATTCCAGAGATCCGGCAGCAACAGAGACAGAACTGACCAGAAGTTACTAGAACAATGCTAATAAATAAATACATTAAAAGATACAAGAAATTTAAATAAAGCACATCATTTTAGGAGTTCAATAAATAAATACATAAATAAAGAAAAAAAATAACTAGATAAGTAGATAGTAGATAGATAACTAAGATAAATAGTGATTTGCTTGCATGATATTTTTTTGGTTATGCAGACATTTTCAGAAACATATTATTATTATTATTATTGAGGCGTTTTTGGTGGATCCTATTGAGATCAGACTTCTAGATCATTCCCCGCACAACTTCCTTCTTTCCTTGCTTCCCTGTCTGACGCACAGTCCTGCTGCTGATACTGAGAATTTGGAGAGGCGCAGCTCAAACCCCCGTCTCTCTCCACGCACTCTCTCTCTCTCTCTCTCTGTCTCAGTGTGTGCGCGCGCGCGCGCCCCCAGGGCAAATCCGAGCCGATTACGCACGCGTTCTCAGACGCGCGCACAGCAGACCAGCCTGCCGCGGCTCGCTCACGCGAGTGTCTACACGCGCCTTCGGTCTGTCCACGTCACACTGGTGTCTCTCCTGAATGCGGAAACGGCGGTAGTCTGTATTAAAGAGTGTGAAGGAGGAGACTGGAGCAGGGCCGCGCGCTCCTAGAGAGAGAGAGAGAGAGAGAGAGAGAAAAACTTCCTGCTGTGTGTGTGTGTGCGTGTGTATGAGTTACTCAGTGACCCGAGATGTGACTGGATACACACTTTACGCGCGCGCTGGTCAGAGAGAGAGGAGAATTTCGGGTCACTAAGAAGACTTCCTAAGACTCAAGGTGAAAAAGTTTCTTCCTTTAAGGATTGACTCAGATCCTCTGAACAGGTAAATCCAGTTTATGTTTACAGTAGATACTTTACATTATACATATGCCCTGTTAGGAATGAATCAGGGTAACAGACAGGGGTCAAATTATATACCTTATATACTTTTCTATATATAGTTTAACTTGTGAAAGATCTGCTCTGATCAAGTTTAGTCAAGTGAGTGTTTACTGTGTTATCGGTCAGTAATTATACCACCGTGCTGTTGAAGTCTGAGTGTTGGTTAGGTTTCTATCCCAGCAGCTCTTACTGTCCAGGCTTGATTGAGGGTTCGATTCCTGCCTCGTGGTCTCTGTGCATGGAGTTTGCATGTTACAAAGCACTGACACTGGAGACTCCTTCTACTAATCTTACATAAACATATCTCCTTACAGGAAATAATCAGTATTATACAGGAGCAATGAGTATTGTTAGGCGTAGTGGTTAGCGCTGTCGGGTCGCATCTCCAGGGTCCGGGTTCGATTCCCGCCTCGGGGTCTGTGCGCATTGCTTGTTGGATTTCCTCCCACAGGTTAATTGGGTGTCTCTAAGTTTTCGGTACTTTGTGATGGATAGGCTCCAAGCCCCCCTTTCATCCTGTACTCAGAATAAAGCAGTATAGACACAGAGTGAGTGAGCAGCTCTTATAATAGTGCAGCAGCAAATCACAGGTTTATGTAAAACAAAGTAAACAAATATATTCTAATCACGGGTTTATAATAATGTGCTTGTTCTAATACGTTATCAACCCAATGAATGCCATGAAGTACAGTAGAAACTCTGATCCATGAACATGCGATAGAAGTCCAGATTAAACACAGTTCTCAAAGAAACAAACAAATACTTTTCCTTGTTACTGAGGTAGTTCAACCAAGCATCCATCTTTAGACATTTTTTTCTCTTAATGGGGTTTTAGAGTAAAGCTTAGAAGATACATCTTAAAGTTCCCAAAAAAAAAAAAAAAAAGAAGCAGGAAAAACTTGAGCTTAAAAGTGGTAAGAGTGATTCAGGACCATGTGACAAGATCATGTGACGTGATGAGTTTGCAGTACAGTCATGCGGGATTCCTGGACAACATGGTGAGGTGTTACTTTAGTTCTGGGGGTCTTTAAGATGATGAGATTCATATGGAGAGGAAAGACTTCTTACACGGAACAGTTAAATAGTGGCACGGCGCTAACAGTGCATAATGAAAGCATGTGACAAGATGATATGACATGTCTGGTTCTGACGGGTAACGTAGGTCTGCACCTTTCAGCACGACCATGACCACGGATACTACCTCATAGAATACACAAGATAGTTTCTCATTATTTTTATTTAACTATAGCTTTTTTGTGGCAATGTATAACTGTTTGTAATTATATATATATATATATATATATATAAACACATAGACAAGAGAGAACATGAGGTTGCGGCTGCGGTTGTTGGTTACATAAACAACCAATTTTTAAGTTGTATCTTAAGGCACTTTGCAGCTCGTCACAGTAAAACATTTATCCTTATTTCTTTTATTTAATGTATATTAACATTTTCATTTTCAATTTATATTATATTTAAAAATCAGGAGGCGCTCATGCATTTTCTTTGCATAGGACTGTACATATCTTGAGAGTAAAAACAGTCACGGTAAAATAAGCTTGAGTTGTTTCTAGCCTAATATTACAATCATGAATTTCTATTTCATGCTTAAATTAGCCAACATGGAAGACTTTAAGGTTTGGATTTAGGCTGGGAATTTTCTGTCCAGTTGACTTTGAGAAAAAAGAGGGGCTCGATTAAGGAAATTACTGTTTATAGGCACTTTAATGAACGGATGTTTTATAGAAGTTGCACTAAAATACAAATACAAGATGTTTAACGAATCAAGAAATGTAATACTAGGCAAAAGTTTTTGGTATAAGAGAAGTAAAACCTCAAGTCATCCTAGATAAAATCAATAATTGTTAAGCTCTAATTGTATTTTTTAACATTCATGGTAAACCTATTTGGAACGGTCAGTGATTGCTCTCATGTCTAGTCTTTCACCTGACATTTAGTTCATATAGTAATGTAGTTATATGGACAGTATACACAATACACTGTACCTATCATGCTGAAGTTAATGTGTTGCGCTGTTAAGACCAGGGTCGTTCAAGTCAAAGCGGGACGTTTGGTTGTTCAAAATAACAACACATTATGAAAGTACAAACTTTTCATTCATTTATTTCTCAGTTTAATCCCCTGCTACATAATGCACTTAAACTCAGTGTTTTACTAGTGCAGGTAAAAAGTTTCAAGGTAGAAAGTTTCCTCAGTACGACATCAGACTGCCTGCTTTACATCTGAAACGCTGACCTCCTTTAATCGCCCAACCGTGTAAATGGCTTGGAGCAACTGTGCAATAACTCCTAGTCGAGTTTGTGTAATGTGCAATGTAGGGCTGGGTACCGAAAACCGGTGCCTATATTGCACACAAACTTATGCAACCGGTATGTAGTAGAACCGAATCAGAATGCAGATTTCAGAAGTCCTGGTATATAAAACAATTTTTTTTGGCTGTTCAAACATATCAAAAATATATAAAGACTTTGATAATTACACTCCAATTAATTCATCAGGCAAACAAAGCAGTGGAATTGACATGCGTCTTTAATCTAAATAAAACTAGACGGTAAACGGAAAAAAAATATGTGTTTAATATGATACGATCATAAAAAATGTTTGTGTAAATGGATTAAATTTGTTAGGCTCCTGCTTGCATAGTTACACAGTATTATAATTTTAATGAAATAATAAGAAGTTAGGGTGATGGTTAGATCTGATTTAACGGATTAATACAGTACGTTAATATTTGGGTCGTATTGTTGCCGTAGAGACCTGATGTTTTTGATCTTTCAATGCAAAATAGCTCATTGACGTCGAAAAAGTTTGTAGTGGATCAGAGTTGAGTTTTGGCGATACTGTGATGATGCTTTCGTACTGAAAATGAAAAGGGAAGTTCGCTTATAAATAAGACGAATTGGTCTTTAACCTGATTTAGTTTGAAACTTTCACTTCATAATAAATTTGCTTTGTCACTTTCATTTCTGTTTATTTTGTTCACACATTTATGGAGAGCGGAAGTACTGATGAATCTGGATTTTCTTTTTCTTCCCAGAAACAGAGAGTATCATGTTGTTTCCACAGCAGCAATAATGTATTAAGATGAAATCATTGATCTATGTAGATTAAAGGTTTTGTCTGTACATTGGTCAGAACTCACTCTGTTAATGACATCATTACGTTTCATACATTGGAGAAACCGAAACCATTTCTGTCTGTGTGGCTGTATATTGCAATTTTGTCGCAGCATCAACGGAAACTGTCTGGACAGAATTTGAAGAAACTTTGCCAGTCTTTCGGCAAGTCTTTTTGCCTGAAGTTACATCTGCGTCATAAATTAAATCAAAATGTTAGTAGATGTGAAGTTATGAGCAGTTTTGTGACCGATTACCCTCACAGCAGCCATCGCTTTTTGGGACGAATGCAGCACTTTTGCCCTTGAAGTGGGCGTGGCTATACTGTATGTGTCAGTCAACAGAGCTAATCGACGCAATAGTTTACGGTAAATACACAGAGTATGCGGAAGACACAGAAATGACCTTAAGGCCCATATGAAGCGCCCAAATCCTCATGAAACACAAACAAACGCCCGGCGACACAGCATGGCTTACTCCAAAAAAAGGTATGTTACTTTTGAAAACTGAACCTTCAGAGATGTATGGACAGATCAAACCAGTGTGTCTCATACTGTATGTTTTGCAACTGCGGTGCTAATTAATGTATTAATGTGAAGCGCCAGATTGAGATAGAAAACGGGTCATTAGTGCAAACATATTCACTGCAGTCTGAGGTCAGGGCATGTAAAATATCTGAGCTGATTGTGTTGGGCACTCAAATCAAAATGTTGAGTAAAAGTGATGTTACGAACATGTGCAGGATTGTAACAATTCTATTTCCCAATCTATCCGAGACTTCAGCAGTGCTGTAATATAAGTGACGTCTTTTTGATGTAACTACATCCGCAGTACATCACAATAGCCAAATAGCAATGCCACAAGGCACTGGAAGATCAGCAATCCACTAGCATGCTCCTTTGAGTAACAATGGATTTGGTCAAGGTTTTAAAATGACTGATGATATCATCCACCTTTAGAACATAGTGCCCTTAATGAAACCTGTTCTTATTGCCTGAGGACATGTACAACCATTGGAATTCCCCAAAATGCAAATGATCTCTTGTTTGTTGTTGTTTTTTTCTTGCAGAGGTGTGTCGTCTGGAAAAGACCTGTTTTGAGTATGAGTATAGGTGCCAGTCTCATCCCTGCTGCCTTTCCTCCAGATTTGGATTCTTCCCTTTGGCCTGGCTTTTGTAGCACCGTGTGCGCTTCCTCCTTCATTCACCCAGACTTACTTACATGGGCATCTTCACGCTGTCCAGCCACACTGTATCATAGAATGGAGCAAAATCAACCCGAGGAGCATGCGGACCCGAGCTGTGAGTTTCAGCCTCAACTGGATCTGTTTAGGAAGCTGGGCTTCTCCGATGCACAGATCCATGCTGTGATACTCAAGTTGGGCCTCCACACTGACACCGACCGGATTCTGGGGGAGCTGATACAGGTGAGAGCGACGGAGACGGAGGATTCTCACGGGCCAACAGTGCTGGCTTCATCTGATGAAAACCAGAGGAACAGTCCCAGTGTTTCATCTCTACCCGCTGAACAAGAGGACACAACTTTGGACGAAGATGCCCTCAGGCCGATAGTGATAGATGGCAGCAACGTAGCGATGAGGTGAGTCAACAAATATATTTGCTTGGGCAAATGAATATGGGCATTGTCAAACAATGGTAAAAATGAAACATCCAAATTAGTTTTAAGCATAGATGGTGAGAGATTATAACTATACATATAAATGTGAGGAGTAACAATGTGTGCAAAAAATGTGTTTGAACATTTTTCTTAAACTTCTTGATTCCTAAAACAAGTTAATGGGTCCAATGCATGTAAATAACGACAAAATCATCAACAATAATTCGTGACTAGCATTATATCAGCCAGAATTACAGGATCAACAACTATAAATAATGACTAGCATTACAATATCAAGAATTATAAAAATACTGACTTGCCTTACGTTATCCATGTCTATAAAACATGACTAGCTTTATTTTGCTAACAAATGTAGCTAACGACTAGCAATACAGGAACACATCTATAAATACCGACTTGCATTCAAGAACTACAAACATGACTAGTTTTACTTTGCTAGCAACTGTAGGTAATGACTAGCATTACAAGAATACAACTATAAATAATGACTAGCATTAAACGATCAACAGCTATAAATAATGACTAGCATTACAAGAATACAACTATAAATAATGACTAGCATTAAATGATCAACAGCTATAAATAATGACTAGCATTCAAGAATACAACTATAAATAATGACTAGCATTAAATGATCAACAGCTATAAATAATGACTAGCATTCAAGAATACAACTATAAATAATGACTAGCATTAAATGATCAACAGCTATAAATAATGACTAGCATTACAAGAGCACATCCATAAAACATCACTAGCTTTACGCTGTCACCATCTATAAGCTATGACTAGCATAGTCACAGAAACAGTGATACATAATGACAATATCAACTTTAAATAATGACATAACATCAAATAAAAATATCAACTATGACCAATGACTAGCATTTCCAGATTAAGAACTAGAAATATTGACTATATCATTTACTACAGGTTATGACAACCATTATGTTATCAAATGTAAATAATGATTAGCATTACAATATTAGCGAATATCTGCAACCCTATGGAACGTGGCTCTTTGATATCAACAACCAGAATTACAATTCTATCACTGACTACACATGGACAAGCGTTACAGTTATAAATTACAAAAATGTTTATTAGTAATTACCGATAATGATAGCAGTGGCTAAAACTATCGACTAGCATAACATTGTCAAGGAGCATAATTTCAACTAACGTTAAAGTAGAACAAATAACAACTAGCATTATTATATTATTGATTATAAACGTCAACTAGCATTACAATATCAGTAGTGATTATGATAACTACAAAAAGTAATGACTAGCATTATAGTCTTTAGTATTATCAATAGTGCCTAGTCATTAACTAGCAACATCGACTAGCATTAGACTATTAAGGATTGTAAACAGTAAATAGTGATACAATATATGTAACTGTAAAGAATGACTAATGCTACAAATATAATAGTAATGATTATAAATATTTACTAGCAATAAAACGTAGCTGTAATCCATGACTAGCAATTCAGTCGCAATTAGCGATTTAGCATTGCTAACTGTCAGCAGCATTCAGCTAAACAATAACGACGACAATTTATAAGGGCTGTAAAAATACTATTGTCTTCATCAATACATCATTTAACAGATGTGATAAAAATGTTATCACAGGAAAATATTTTGTCTTATTGTCAACTTTTTAATTTTTCTCCATTGTGTGACCTGGTTCAAGAGATTCAACTTAACATATATCAATTTGTTAATGACGTATGGACCCGTAAAATATATACTAATCATAACGTATATAATGTAGTAGTATAGCAGTAAAAATAAAAAGGTGGCACATTTTCATAAACCTTCAAGTGTGACATTTTATATACTGTACATTTCCTTTTACTCATCACTTGGTAAAACTCGGAGAAACTGATTACCTCATTATTTCACACAAGGTGGGATTTATCATAAAAGATGGGAGGAAAATACTTCTTCCGTCTCTGTTTATGTTATAATTCATGCTGATTACACACCTCACGGCGGGCAGAACCATTTTGCACATGCCAAAAAAGTCATATTCTCATAATATGCTTTGTACATGTAACGCAGAATCTCTAATCAGAATTTCAACTGAATTAAAGAGTATATTGTTCATGAGAATGAAGCTTGTGTTGAATGTAAAATGCATAATTGAGCTGCCAGGGCCTGAACATCAAAATGCTAACGATACACTCAGTTTGATTATCACTCGGACTGATAATTTGTCTAAGCAATATAATAGGAGTCTAACGTGATGCTAACGTACTTAGATTCTGTTTAATTTAACTGTACAGCTTAAAAATAGCACTTGATGCATGCGCTGACAGATTCTCGTGTATGCAGCTAAATGTCACTTCAACCACAAAACGCTTTTTTACTTTGTAAATTTCCAGCTGCCGAAAAATTCTATAAAGCAAATATTTTTGTAAAGATGTACGAAATGTTTTGAGGATACGATGACCGAGCATGCATTAAAAAAAAAAAGAAAGAGAAAAAAAAAAAATCATGTTTATTGTTGAAAAATCTGTTATCTACAGAATGATGTACAAAAAAGAGAAAAAGTAAAAAGAGAAAAGTAATGCACAGACTTCTTGACTAAGGAATGAATATTGCCAAAATTATGATTGACTAATATTTAATATAACAGTTCAAATGCTTTTTTAATGTGTTATATATGTTAGGAACAATATCGTTAGTCACTATATAAATAAAGGTTCTTTCATTGTATAATCTCTTTGACTCGGTTATATGCAAATTCTTGTTTGTTTAGCTCAGAGCTATGTGAACAATCGCTGCATGAATGACCGAAGTGCACTGATGCATAAGACGACCTGCGTACTGTACACAAAGACTCATTCCTGGCTCGTGTCATTCGATAGGGATTAAGGAAAGGCTCCATTTGAAACCGTGTTTGTGACTGAAATAATACGACTGTAGCATGTCACCGGATGAAAGTTACTCTTTACAGGAATTTCGTAAGAGAGCGAAACATTACAGCGGTTTGGTTTCAGTCCTGCGTTTGAGCTTTGCTTCGTTTTGTTCTGACCCGCATATGGATCGGTAACTCAGACGCTCTCAACATGGCAACATTAAACAGTGTGTGTTTTGTGCCGTCACGCATTATGATTTGACCTTATCACACCAGAACGTCATGTCGGTGATATAAATCAGATTTTTATTTTTTTTTCAAAACTGATCAAAAACTTCATGCCGGGGGAAGAAAAAAAAATTACAAAAACATTACAAATATTTTATATATAAATCTCCATTAAAAAAAAAAAAAAAAAAAATTAAATACAAACAGAATGCATTCTCCATGGCAGGAACAAACAGTTCCCAGAAGCCCAGGGACAAATAGAATACTGAGAAGTGCAGACATATCATCTCATTCTCGTGTTATGCAAATTCACCTCCACCCTTTTTCTAAAGAGGCACACGGTCCAAATGGGGTGAGGAAAGGCACGGTGCCAGACCTGGCCCGACCGCATAGTAGAGCATTCCGCTGTCTCTTTCGAGCCTTCGCTATGACACCGAGATCCTGTTCGACAAAACAAAAGCTCCCATTCACACACTCACTTCAAATGGTAAGTCACAAAGCCAGCTTAATAATGTACAGGAGTCAATATAAGCGGAACGTTCAATTCAAACCGGGACTTGTGATGAACTTTCTTGTAATGGAAGGCTCAAAATTAGGGGAAGTGGCGGCTCAAATGGTTACGGCTGTGGGTTACTGGGTTACAGATCGGATGGTCGGGGTACGAGCTCGAGCACCGCCGAGATGCCACTGTTGAGACCCTGATCTGTTATATAGTGAAATAAAGGGAGTTTTTACTCTCATAATTGTGTTCTGTTATTCTAGTAAGCAGCTAGAGTAATGCATTTTCTGATTTGATCCCCTACTTGCGCTGCACAATTAATCACATATTAAAAAATCAAAAACGCAGTAAGAACCGGTGCAATTATTTCATTTTTAAATACTTTTGACATGTTAAATAAATATGGGCAAAAATCCTCCCAATGAGATCTCACCATTTGTGCCATTAATGGCTGCTGGTGTATATAAATAATTTTGAATACTAAATGGTACATTTAATAATTGCATTTCGCAGTTTAACCTGCAATCAAAATATTTGTCAGAATAATCGCAATCAAATTGTGCAGCGGTATTCCCTACTTATTTACTGCATTTAAGAAGATAGGGTGAGTTTGAGTTATTTACTTTGTTACTTTACTTTTGAGGTACATCATGCAATGTCTTCCAAATAATCATTTGCACCACTGAGCAGCTTTTTAGTATTTGTGTGAGCTATTTACTTCTATTGGTTTCTTTTTTTCCACCCAATTTCCAAAAATTCTACTTGCGTCTATAAGAAGTTATGCCATTTTAAATAGATATTCCTCATTAACGCAGTAAAACTTTCGTATAAGAACACTCTTTAACTCTCTAACGCTCCTTCTGTGATCCATCATCCTGTTTCGTATTATCAATTCATTGATGTGACCCGTCTGTGAGTGCTTATGTTTGGTATCCTGAAACCCTTTTGGAATTTCGAGGTTATAAATCAATTTTTATATTCTACATTGCTATTTACAGGAATTAATTTCAGCACTTTGGGTATCAAGTGTCTACAGATGAAATTCGGGATTGAAAGAAATTCTTGGTCTTCTCTTTATTTTCTGCCTGCTCAGTCACGGGAACAAGGAAGTTTTCTCCTGCCTGGGAATCCAGTTAGCTGTGAAGTACTTCCTGGATCGAGGGCACACAGACGTTACAGTGTTTGTGCCTGCCTGGAGGCGGGAGCAGCCCAGACCGGACGTGCCGATCACAGGTGAGACAAAAAGGAGAAGGAACACGTCCAACTTCCTGTTCATGATTTCTGAAAACCGCAGTCAGTTCAGTGAGGTTAAAACATTTGCATTGATATTTACTCTTCATTCGGTTAAAGCTTTTAAACAAAGCAACTCAAAACTAAAGAACTCCATTTGTGGTCTGTGTGTATTAGGATTTAGAATTAGGCTTTAGGAAGAATTAGGAATTAACATCAGTCATAGACACACACACATATACCAGTTATGCACAAGAGAGCCACATCTAAGCAATGAAACATACACTCAAGAGTTAAAAAGGTTTTTTTCTTTAGTCATAGTGATGATATATTACGAATAAGGAAGAGGTATTGCAGTGTTATTTTTTTATATAATCAAATATCCATGTTGACATGAAATGCATCACAAAGCTTTGTAAATCTGCATCAAGTGGAGCCCATTGAAATCAACGCATCCAGTGAGACGTCACAATTGATGTCAAAGTCTCTGCTATCGTGAAATGTTTTGAAAGGAAGAGTTTGTTTTCTCATAGTTAAATGGGAGATGCTGGAATAAAAACTCCCCAAGCAAAACTGGTAATCTTTAAATCCACATAGTACAAGCTAAACCCGTCAATGACGATTTGTGAGAAAGGGCACAATATTTGCCGAGTGATGTTGGCAAATGCCGTAAAGATAAGTTAAACATAATGATATCCAAGTACTGACAAAGGTTCATCAAATTCTGTATAGCCGGTTTTGCATGATGCTGAGAGATACATCTGGCTGGACAGACATACAGACATACAGACAAACATTCAGACAGAAATTTTTCTGAAACTGGTTTCTGGTCCTCCAGTGTATGAAACGAAACGAAAGAGCGAGTTCTGTACAGACAAAACCTTTATTTTATTTATATAAACGATACCATATTTACCCCCTTATTGTGTGACAATACTCAGTAATTACATTTCCGACTGACGTATCTACTGTACTAGTTACTGAATGACATAAATCCAACCTAAATACCCCTTGTGACCAATCACGATCCAGAATTCAACTCCTTAATCTGCGTTCATGCACAATTGCGTCTAACAGCAAGTAACGAGATAACTATTCAAATTTCTTTTGTGACACATTTGCATAAGCTGGAACACTCGTTGTGTTTGAACAGGTTTCTAAGAAACATTTAAGCAGAACTAAAGTTGCCCAGTCTTGCCTACGGTCATGTAATTTGCATGTTAGACAGGCATTTAGAAATACAACAGACCTCCTCTCTTATTCTTCTGTCTTATACTTGTTTGTTTAGATGTTAATTAGTCTAGGAAAAGAAAGATAAACAATCGCTTACCTGGAATATCAGAAACAAAGCGATTTGCATAGATTCCTTGTGCTCAGTTGACAGGAAACAGGTTAATTTACTATGGTAGTGCAAATCCTCTTTTAAGACACCGGATGAGTTCATACATAAGTATTTTTTGAGAGTAAGTTAAACTAGAACCTTTGACATTTTAGAAAAAACAAACATTCATGTCAAACATGACATGTGTTCAACAACAAATGGTTCAATATGTTTTATTGATAAAGAAATCAGCACAAGAACATTTCTAAGTTTTTTTTTTTTTTTTTCCCAGGAAGAAAGTATGCATTGACGTACGAGTCTGAATGAATATGCAAATGATAACAATAAACTCTCCCTTGTGCTTAAACAATCCAACCTCACCCTTTCATTACACTATCAGTATGGAATGCTATAGGGCGATCATAAAATTTGTATTATCATATGAAAAAATGTTTAATATTTGCTCAAATTATGTCTCCGGAAATGAGTACCTTCATGAACATTTCTTCTTGTTCAAAACACCCGCTGTATAGTACCAAAATGGCTCACCCTGTTGAAAAGACTGAGGTGTGTGCCTTTTCTTGACAACATACCAGCTTAGTCAGCTCATGAAACAGTGAAATTTGGGGTGCGAAATTCTGCCCCCCCACCCCCTCCTCCTCTGACCTCGCAGCCAGTGACTTCTTCCCCTTCTATTACTTGTGAAGAAACCACCTTTGTTGCAGGAGTTTCAAAGACAACGACGAGGTGATTACCGAGGTGAAACTTTTCCTCAAGTGTCAAAAGAAGGCTTCCTCAAAGACGGTATTAAACACCCATATCTAGTACTTCCCCATGATAAAACCGCAAAGCTGGTGCATTACGCTTTCCCTATACTGACACTAAGAGCCGCAAACCTGTTCCAACATGACGATGTCCCTGTGAGATCGACCGCAAAGCCAACTAAATGGAGACATGGTTGTTAAACGTTGGACTGGACTGGAAGAACTCAAGTGTCCTGCACAGAACCTTGACTGAACTCAATCCCACTGAACAGCTTTGGGATAAACAGAAGCTGGAGCCTCCTCAACATGCACGCAGAAGCACCTGAGGTCTCACAAACAAACAAACAAAAAAACAGCAAATGACAAATTCATTAGTTTGTGGTTTAATAAGCAATCGAATCACACACACACCCCTCCCAACCCCTCTTGCTCTACAACTGGTTCTAGTGCA
The DNA here is from genome assembly GCA_003987875.1 of Clarias batrachus. Classification (NCBI taxonomy): domain Eukaryota; kingdom Metazoa; phylum Chordata; class Actinopteri; order Siluriformes; family Clariidae; genus Clarias; species Clarias batrachus. The sequence continues at coordinate 104,025 of QMIH01000426.1, read as the reverse complement.
ACTATTTGACATCAGAAGTCACAGAGTTTCAGTAGTTGAAGGGAGTTGACTGTTTACAATTAGGGTGGCAAACCTAATATGGAGTGCATCTGTTCTTGGAAGAACCCTGAGAGAAGACACCTAAACAAACAACATCGTAAAAAAACAAAGGGCTATAAAAGCAAGTACTGGATAAGTGTTGGTTTGTCTATTAAAAGTAATTACAAATGAAGTGAAAAGAACATGACCCCACCTAAAGGAATTCTTCTACTAGGAGTCAGTGACAGGATTATGTAAGGTATTGGTCAAAGAAGCATTTCTTAGATAGGCAGCATAGTGGTCACGGTCTCCGTGCACTTTCAGGGTCTGGGTCTGGGGTCGATTCCTGCCTCATGGAGTTTACATGTTCACCCCATTGGGTTGGTTGGTGGCGCTTGGTGGGTTTCCTCCACGTAGTCCGGTTTCCTCCCACAGTCCAAAGACATGCAGATTAGGCATATTGGCGTGTCCAAATTACCCGTTGTTGGTGAATCCATGGGTGAATGTTGACCGGAGGTTCTACCACAGTTGTGAAAATGCAAATAAATACAAGAGTCACCATTGGCCTCCACAGTCCCTAGTTGGACATCAGCAATTCCTAGATAGTTAGATTTATTTGATGGTTGAAAGCTGAAGAAGCAGGAGTGATTCACAATTTAGATGCTGTTCATAGCACAAAAAGCCTGGGAACATCACAACACTAATAATGGAAAATAATAATTTATAAATGGCGATTATTAAAAAAATAAACATGAGATCCTGTTTCGAATTTGCCACAAGTCAGCAAGTGTAGGACATTTTTGGGCCTAATTTTGTCCATAATTGAAACGTTATATTTGGTGAAAACCCAACACTGCACTACAGCATCACCTTATCGACATCCAGAGTCACTGCTTGTCAATGGTAAAGGCAGGCAACCGCTTGGGACTCCAGTAGGTAAAATAATGGTAATAAATGCTGGCTGGAGAGTCCCTGCAAATTTTTGGCTAGAGCCCCAACAGACTCTCGAATCGCCTACAGTATGTGGAGACCATATTGACAATGAAGCATGGTGGTGATGGCAATGAAGTCTCTGTATGGATGGAGCCAGTGGCATGGCACTACCTGGGACAGAGCTTCACCGTCTACCATGGGAATAACTTTTCCCGTACTTCCAAAGCTGCATCAGACTGCACATACCAAGAATTTATTAGACTGACCTAGTCAAAACTCAGACATCGGTCTGATTCATAAGCTATTATAAATTTTCAAAAGGAAGATGTGGATAGTTATACAACCATCAGTTGTGACAAAAGGCCAACTTTTTGTCTTCTTGTTTAATTAGCCTTGGTGTCACAATAAAATATGAGACGTGTTGCATAAATCTAAAGTCCATTTCAGTTCCAGGTTGTTACACTTCAAAATGTTCAAGATGTCCAAAAAAAGTTCACGTTCAAAAGGATGAATACTTATGCAAGGCGCTGTATTCATGACTCACAGAGCATTTGTCTTAAAAATCTATGGCTTTGAATTTATTTTTAGATTCCCTTCAGAAACCATCCCGTCAAGTCTTCTGAGGGCACCAGATACAAGAACGAGAACCCGAGAAATCTCTCAAGTGGTTCATGACTTCGTAGCCGAAACAAAGCAAACCGAACAGAAAGGAAGCTGCAGTCAGGAAATAACCCGAGATTTGCCGGATTAGCCCAGAGCTGAGAGACCGTAATAGACATTGGGTATTTTAGTCGCTATGGTTTTGTTTGAATACCCCAGATGCAGAACTGAAAAGTTGTATTTTTATAGCAAACTTCCTCGCAAAAAGAAAGAGAACGAAGTACGAGAGCGAGAGTGTGCGTGTGTGTGTGTGTGAGTGACAGAGAACAAAAGAAAGAGGGTTTTTACAATGTGGTTGTGATTGTAGATCGACATACCCTGTGTTCTTCAGGTGACGGTTGCTTAGAAAACAGCTGTGCACACCACCAGTAAAGGGGTGCGTTATTGTTCCCTTTTTTTTACCAAAGTGAACAAACCTTATCTAAAAACAGTTGAAATTAGTCACCACGCAAACACTTCTTTAAAGCCTGAAGACAAACACCTCTAAAGTCTCATTTATTGTTTAATGGTAGTCTAGTGTGTGCTGACTTGACAAAAAATTCAGGTTAATTTTTTTTTGTAATTAGGGAAGTACATTTTGGTTACTGTATATCTGTAGGCGTCATGACCATGCGTTCAAATAGGTCTGATACGTGTATTTTTAAAAAATTTTATTTATAAATTTTTTACAGGCAGAGATTTCTTTAATTGTAAAATGTAATAATAATAATAATAATAATAATAATAATAATAATAATGAATTCCATTTTAGCAGTGCGTGTTGGGGTCCATAGCCAAGTACTGTAGAAAATTTAGTACAACTTTACATGTTTAGATATTACACCTTGACCATGGCCAGGACCTTTTTGAGACCTGGGACTTTGTGCACAGATTTACTGGGATTTATGGGTACACAGGCAACACCTTATTTATTGAGATCCAGAGGCAGAGATCCTTAATTGCCTCTTAATGGAAATAACCGCCATTGAGGCTAAACCTCCTTTACCGGGACAAACTGACCAAGCTGAATCTGAGGTTTTCACCTCACCCTTTCTATCCTGTACCTCATTTCAAGTAATAAAGCATTTCACTCAGCTGTAAAATGCTAATAAAAAAACTGTTCTGATTCACCACAGATCAACAAATTCTGCGTGAGCTGGAACGTAAAAAGATTCTGGTCTTCACTCCATCACGGCGCGTGGCAGGAAAGCGGGTGGTGTGCTACGATGACCGTTTCATCGTAAAGCTGGCATACGATGTGGATGGCATCATCGTGTCTAACGATACCTACCGAGACCTGCAGGGGGAAAAGCCTGAATGGAAGCGCTTCATAGAGGAGAAGCTGCTCATGTATTCCTTCGTCAATGACAAGTAGGCCCGGCTTCAAAGTCTGCTTAATACACACACACACACATACTGTACATCACGAGCACAGTAATATATCTTGGATATTACGCCGCAATATTTATGTAGTAAAAAAGTTCGTCTTGTTGTTGGCTTTTTAAGGTTTATGCTCCCAGACGATCCACTTGGGAGACATGGGCCTACTTTGGAAAACTTTCTCCGCAAGAATCCCCGAGCTGCAAAAAAACTCCCCTGCCCTTACGGTGAGTATCAAACAAATCTCCTCCAGCTCCTTAAAACAATAAGCCTTATATGCAAATTCCATGATTCTTCTGAGCTACATGTGTGCCAACCGGTTCACATAGCTTTATAATCGCTAGTGACGTGTAGTGACCTGTAGTTTCATCACTCCGATGACTGATTTGCTTAAAGCACATAGCAAAGTTATGCATAATCCTGTGTGTTCTACTGTATTGTAAATGTACTGTATGTTTATACTGTATATCTGTTGCTCCTATCAGCTGGCGGTGGAGTACTTTTCCTAATAACACAAACAAAGCTGTCACTTTGAATGCCAAGGATTATTAAGTGTTTGTTGTTTTTTTTGCCACTTTCCATTGAAGGTAAGAAGTGCACCTATGGGATCAAGTGTAAGTTCAGCCATCCAGAACGTAGCAAACAATCCCAGCGTTCCTTGGCGGATGAGTTGCGTGAAAAAGCAAAAGCTCCGTCCTTGTCCCAAAAACCTTCCTTGTCCAGCCCAAACCCTTCCCAAGGAGCCCCTCTGGAGGAGGTGATGGAGCAAAAACTCACTCTCAATCAAAGTGGACCACTGAAGAAGACCCTCACCAGTGAGAATACCCTGGTGGTGAAGAACACACCACAGTCTACTTTAAGAAAGTCGCTTTCCAAGCGAGACTGCTCCAACCAACTTACCCCAACAAATCCAGACTGCATCTCCGCTTCCTTTCATGATTATCTGGACTCAGGCCTGGGTTCATACGAATGCCATGGGGAGCACCAGTTTGAAGGAGAGCAAAGAACTCCATCTAGCGGAAGGTTCCGACATTATCCAACCAATCCAGGTTACCATCCTCACCACGCCAGTATAGCTGCGTCCCAAAACCCAAGCAACGTTCCATACTCTTTTCCTCAGTATCACTCCTATGGAGGGGCACCTTACCCACCAGGGAACTTTCCTCAGTATAGTGTACCCCATGAGTACCACCACAGAACTATGCTTCCTCTTCATAATAACTATTGGTCTGAGCCATACAGAAACTTCAGGTCTATGCCTCCAAGACCTGTGCAGGGTGACAGCCCTCCCCGGAACCATACAATGCCAGAGAGGGAGCAGGTGAGGAAGAAGCTGCGAGCTGTTTTTAATGCCCGTCTTGTGGACAGAGCAATGGAGATGTATCCTAACCTAATGGACCCTCAGAAACTGGCCATGGAGATCATTAACCTGCAGTCATATGAAGGGGTTTTGTGACATTTGCTGCCTTGTGGTCAGCTTGTAACTGATTTGTGAGCGAGTATTGTACATTTGTACTGACACAGTTGTTTCAGTATGTTTATGCACAGTGTATGTTACAGCCTTTAAAGGTCTAAGGCTTTAAATGATGGAGCAGATCAAAACAACATTAAATATAGCAGCAGCCTTTGAGGTCTCCAAATGTTTCGGCTTGGACGTATCTTTTATGTCCAAGCCGAAACACAACTCAGATCATGTATTATGGTATGCTTGATTTTCTTTCTGTTTAACTCATTTTCCGCCTCTGTTTAACGCCTTGTTCGGTGTCTGTAGCTTTAAATGAACTAACCCTGAAGTGCGTTTTCTGAGCCAATCAGAACACTCCATGTTTGGGACCGTATCAAGTCAACCGACATTTCTGACAAACAAAATCAGGGGAAACATATATGTAAGATCGTTAAATAATGATGATGATGAGATCCTCAACATTTAGCGAAATTAAACATAATTGAGAGCTGAAGAAGGCTATATTAGCTGTAAGTGGTTAGCTGCTAACTGCTAAGCATTGTGCCTAAGAATTGGACACAGCCCCCTAATAGGACTCTACTTATAGTAGGTAAACGCCCAACAGGAGTCTGTGAGGTATACCATGGAAGTGAGTATTTCCTCATGCAGGAAATATATGCAGGAGAGGCTAGACATGATGTCATAGCTCCAAGAACTAGGGAGAGTAGAAGGCAGGGCTGAAAGTCTTTTAGAATGAGCATTTAATGTTTTGGATTAGGAAGTCAGCTTTAAAAGACAGGGAGAGCGAGATCCAGCTTCACCTTACAGAACTGCTAAGCAAGACTGTAGGGATGTGCCAGACTAAAAGCAGACAAACAGGGAAGGAAGCATTTAATGGTTTTTGAGGAAGGCTGGGCTGGGAAATTGGCTTTAGGGAGAATGAGACCTGCAGTTGGCGGTAATGTGACCTACTGGATTCCAACCTTCGTTATGAAGAATCAGATTTGATTAATTTAATTAATCAAATCTTAAAAGGGAAACCAGCAGGGACATGGTGCAGTGGTGGCTCAGGTGGCTAAGGCTTTAGGTGGTTGAACTGGGGATCCTGGTTTCCAGCCCTGATGTTGATGGGTTGCCACACCTCATACTACCCAGTCGCTGCAAGCAGTGCTGGTCACTAGCTCTGTAGAAAATGTGAGGGTTGTATCAGGAATGGCATCTGGTGTAAAACCTGTGCCAAGGTTTGTGTGCATCGGATGGCGACCCCTTGACCGGAGCAGCTGAAAGACTAGTTTAGCAGAGATGTTTTTTTAAAAATCTTGTATGCTTTTTGTTTGTATGTACTGACTGGAGAGCCTTTGAAAGACCTGTGTCCATTTGCTTTTTGTGTTTCTCAATGCATCCAGCCAGCCATGCATTTATTTCTAGGTGTTGTTTTTTCAGCACAATGACATTTAATAATGAAGCAATTGTTGCAATTTTAAATATCAACTCTGTTTCTTTATTTATGCGTTATGTGTTATAAATTTGCTTGCTATTTTAGGAATCTTTAGGCACGTTAATAATACACACTGGTTAGATATTATGTGTAGTCTAAATGTGATGTTTTGTAAATGCATATAGATTTTAATGTGTAACCAGTAAATATCCTCTAAGTGCCTAATGTGGTCTTGTTGGCACCGTGTGCCTGAAACACCAGTGAAAATCTGAAAACTACCTAAAACAGGTAGATGATTGTACACCCTGTGGGTTCTGGGTATTTTCCCATTTTACATAAAATAGTCATATAGTCACCGACCGTCTGATATAACTCACATGACTTTTCAGAGCCGCAGCTCTCTTAATGTTTATGCAAAGCAAGACTGACATGATTACGAGGACAAAGGAAAGAAAAGCCGCACCCATGTTTAAATGCTTTTGGCAAAACCGAAAAATTGAAAGCCTTTTTTTTTTTTTTTTTGTAAGATTGTTATTTTTAAACTCTCTTTTTAAAGTGCTACAGTTTGTAAGTGTTCTACACAGAACTGTATGACCTGCTGGCTTTAAACTGTCATGCAATAAAGACAATATTATGTAAAACCTATAGGTTCATTTTATTTCATTTTTCTTCCGCCTTTGTAATATCCAGCACTGTTTAGAAATATATTTCATATATTGCCAGCTTTAGTCAATCGTGATCGTGCAACATACTGTAGAGTATCAAGAATAAATTGGAAAGAATGTAAGAAATAATGAATTTGTAGCATGTCTATTGTTTTCACAAAGAAAGATGCAATGCAACAATGAATATATCGAGGAAATATGCTTAGAAAGAAGCACCATGAATTCTTGAAGAGTTTTTGCAGCTTATCAGGGCACATTATTAGGTTATGATAGTACTCTGAATGTTTAGATAGGTTGTACTTGTCAAAGTAACATCCACATGCATGCCAGGCCCTGATGTTTCCAAACAAAACATTACCTAGAGGATCAGACTAGTTCTACCAGTTTGTTTTCTCACCCAGGTCTGTGATATACATCATGCATAAACTGCTGTTTATATGATAAAATAAAACAGGAGTCATTAAACCAGGCCACCTTCTTCCATTGCCTCATGGTCCGGCTCTGATACTAACGTGTCCATGGTAGGAGTTTGTTTGTCTGGTGCATCCCATGAGTGTTTGATTTGGAGGTTCGATCCATGGCCTTGGGTTCTATGTCTTCCGGGCCTCCTGCATGGTGGGCTGTGATGCACTGGGTGGTTCTGATACCTTTCTATTGTGGCCAGCATTAGTGTTTTTCAGAAAGTTATGCCGCATTGGCTTTTCAGACCAGACGGGTTGGCCTTTGCTCCCCATAGGAACAATTGATCTTTGGGTGTCCTTGGGTATCTAATTTATAATAGATGTTAATGTGTTTATCTTTTGTTTTGTTAATGTTATGGTTGATCTGTGTATATATGATTATATAATTGGTTCATTCCATATACAGTATTGTATAATTGTATGAAATATTTCAATATGAATCCTCCCTCTTCCAGGATTCTCGTACAACTGCAAAAATAGCTACAGTGTACAACAACATAGTGAAAGGTTAAGGCGCTAGGTTACTGGTTCAAGTCCCACCACTATCATGCTGCTTCTTTTGGGTCCTTGTGAAAGACTCATGACCCTCTCTGCTCATCATGTGCTCCGGCCCTAAGAATCTGGGATGTACAAAGTAAATATAAAAGTATACTGTATGTGACAAATAAAGGATTGCAAGAAAGAATGCAATACATAAAGGAATAACTAAGGAAATATAATTTTAATAAATAGGCACCACATTGCCTTTTCAATTTTCACACAATTTAAAAAGAAATTACGGTGTGCAAGTCTGTATCCAACAGGAACCAGGTTCAGTGATGAAAAACAAGTACCCATGGCCACACTGACACATTTCTATAAGCACAGATTTAAAGATCATTCTTACAACGTACAGTGCGTGACTGTTAAATAAAGCAATAAAGAAGGTCTTGTATCACATGTTACGTTTATCAAAAACTATTTTGTCACAGTTGCACTTTTTTCAGCCGTCCACGTCTGCTCTTAACATTCTACAGAAAAGATTAACGACTGCATTCGATGTAAACAGATTTCCAGATAAACTCAAGCAAGCGTGGTTCCTACTGAGATAAGTCACAAAGTGAGGATGTGGTGTGAACTTATCACTCAATGGTGATGTCAGCTTTCTTTTATTTTTTTGTTACATTTCTTTTGGAGCACAAGAAATATTATGTCTATTATAACATAATTAATATTATGAATATTATGTCTGAATATAATCATATGATTGACGTTGTGATTAGCTAACTGGAAAACAGGATATACTGTGATCAGTTGTCAAATTGAGTATTTTTTTAATCAAGATTTTTGCTTTTTTGTTTTTTCGGATGCTGCATAGATCAGCCAGGGCCTGAGCTAAAAAAAAAAATAAATAAAATTATATATACAAGGAATGTTCAAGTCAAACCGGGACTGAATTAAGGGCGTAAAACCATTTTTTTATATTTTCACATTTCCCAAAGTCACATTTACAAAGACTTCAAGCACAGTATGGTGATGAGGCACGTAGCCAGAGTAAAATATTTGAACGGTGCAAATGTTTTAAAGAAGGCCGTACGTCTGTGTTAAATGGCTCGCAGCTCATTACACTCGTTCCCGTGGACGTTCAGCGAGTGGAATGTCTGATCCAACTTGCAAAGCAGATGGATCTGTCTGTGGGAACTGTACATAGATCTTATAGAGGAACTTAGCTGGGAATTATTGCCACGTCCCCCATAAAGTCCTGACCTCGCTTCAAGCCATTTCTACATGATTGGGCCATTAAAGGAATTCCTGGGAGGCCAGGGTTTTCGACATAAAGCAGGCAGTCTGATCATGCCTTTGGCTCCATCAAGAAAACTTGATGGTGTCCAAGCACTAGGAAAGTCCTGCTTTGGCTTGAACAGCCCGCATAGCTTTTTTCGGGTAAAGTTACTGTTACATTTTTACCCATCATTGTCATTAAAAGGTGTAATTGTTGTGTGTCAAGTCATCGTTTAACCCATTAATGCTTGTTTGTATTTACATGCATCTCCCTTGCAGTACTTCTCCGTGATGCAGTCATTTATTTCAGGTCACTCTTCAACAGAAACGTACTGTATAATGAACTATATAATAAATTCCTGGTCTGACTTGAACGTACAGTACCTTGTTTTTTTTTTTTAATTGATGTTATCTTTGGGAAATTCCCAACATGAACATAACCACTGCAACAAATTAACCAAACTACAGATTGCTAACCACAGACATGTTTGTTAATGCCCCCATCCCACACTGATGACCTACATACCAGGCCCCCGCAGTTCTGATTTCAGACCTGTGGTGTGTGCGTGGGAACAGTAACACACATGCCATCTGTGGGTTGCTGTTAATCACATTTGATACTGCTAGAACATAAGGGAGAACAGAACTTGTACAACATTATGTGCGACTATAAACATATAAAAGGCATGAGGTTGTTTACCGTTAATTTTTTTGAGACAAAAGTGCTTTGGAATAAAAAGAACAAACCATTTTTTCAAACTTTTATCATTTCTGCTTTGCCTTAGGTTGCATCACACCATGTTGTGGATTCATTTCCTATAACAGCATGCCCTGTGGAGGTTTAATCCCTCGCTTGTTTTTTTGTCTAATAAAACTGAATTTTGTTCAATTCTGACTTGAGAAAATCCTCTTAACATACAAATTAGTCCTGATATCTCGAAATGTCTTTTTGCTTCTCTGCACTTTCACAGCAGCAATATCCATACTCGTGCTTTTTCCTCCCAAGAATGAACTTCAGTTTGATTCTGCCAGGCGCGTTAATTAACTTTAAGAGACGTACTGTTGACTTGCTTAAAACAGGTTCTGTGTCAATACTGCTTATCAGACGCACAAATGATGTAACTCCCTCATCGTCATTTACCAGCCAGCCTAACTTTCAACACCTGTGGTGAGATCCTAATCAGTTTTTTTTTCTTCCTTAGAGTAGATAAGAACAACAGCATAGTGAGGAAACATGACTCCGAAACCCCCTTAGCAAAGAGAATATTTCTATTATCTCTTAAATGGAAACATGTTTATTCGAGGACGTGCATGCGGGAAGCAGGTTCACTGAGGTCAACATGTTTGGTCCATGCTTTAAGGTGACCTTGAAGACAGTTTTTAAGTAAAAAAAAAAAAATTTCCTAGAAAGCAGAACATATTTAAGGTATGCTGTGACAAAGTGTTCTGTTTTTCATTATGAAGAATATTGTTTTTCCCTGAGGTACAGATATGATCTAATGTTCTTAGGTTGTCTTTGCCTCCTTATAGAGATCATATTGTGTGAGCAGCGAGTTTGACAAACAGCAATAAACCAGCAAAAATCTAGCAGTGCGTCCCTCACAGTTTGACCAAGTTGTTGCTCTAAACATATTTAATTCATTCATCCTGTGATCAGGTTTCGGCTGACTTAATATCTGCTCGTGAACGTTCCTGAAATATCCTGACCTTCTTGAAGACAAAGAAGAACCTTCACACACTTTGTACAGATGGCAGCACACAACGATTCCAAAAGTTTCAGTGACGCGATCAAAGACGAAAGAGATGCACCTGTGAGAACTGAAATGAGTCAATGAATGAGCGAATATTTCCCCACTTTAGTGTAGAGATGCCTGGATTGAAGAGACAATTTGCACACACTGTACAGGGAATTTGTTTTGGTGACAGAAGCTTCCTGAGACAAAAAAAAAAAAAAAAACAGTGAACAAAAAATGGAATTAGATATCTTAGTTTAAAAAGTTCTAGCTGGGAGTCTTAGACTAAAAGCGATTTAGAAAAATTTAAGAGTAACTCCTGAGTAAGGAAAGTACAGAAACTAGGACCGATCACAGTCCTTGAATTGCTGCATCATCCGTAGCAACGGGGTCAACCACACACTCTCATTATGATAAAGATCTTAGTGAGGGGGTGTGGTCGACCCCATTGCTAGGGATGATGCAACAATTCAAGGACTGTGATCGGTTGATAAAAAATAACCTCCTATAATCCTCTGTAACGGTCTTGAAATGCGCTCTTTGTGAAAATAGAATATATGATAGACAGTGAAATCATAATGTTTGTATATAATGAAATTTTTATTTTAATCATGACTTCATGCAAAGTTTCAGTTATAGGCTAAATATCTTAAAGATAATTAAAGCCAAATGTTGAAAATGTGTCTCCTTTTGAAGCAACCAATTTCAACATAGTTAATTTTTTACATTTATTTACCGTACTGATTTTATTACTTGTGAACCATTTCAGATTGATCGAAGCAAAATGGCTCAGCTTTTACCAATGTACATGAGGGCAGGACAGTCTATTTAAATTGCACTTTGGATGGTATGTAGCCAACAAGCTTCCCGAAGGAAGTAAAACAACAAGGAAACCAAATTGGACAGAAGAGAAGTGTTTAATTTTAGCTTTATGTTCAGTGTTTGGAGAATTTTTCTTCTTTCCACCATTTTTCTTCTGCTAGAGAAACTCTTAAGCCTCTGACAAGTCCTCCTCTCTTTTTTACCTTAGGATCTGTTTTTAGGGCTAAGATCTTTCGTGAATCATTTTTATCTTGACTAAGATTTAATCCTACATTTAAGAGGAAATTCTAAGAAAATGTCATAATTCTAAGAATTTTCTTAGGCTTAAGAAGCTCCGTGAATACGGGCCCTGGTGTCTGATTTTGTAGCTGAGCCAAACCAGGGCCCGTATTCACAAAGCTTCTTAGAATTCTCTCAGAGAGCTCCTATCTTCGCTTAAAATGTTCTAACTGGGAGTCCTAGACTAAAAGTGATTTAGGAAACTTTTTAGAGCAACTCTGAGTAAGGAAAGTAGAAAAACTATTATCTTAGTGAGGAGGTGTGGTCGACCCCGTTGCTAGGGATGATGCAGCAATTCAAGTACTGTGATTGGTTAATAAAAAAATAACCTCTGACCTCTGCAAAGGTTTTGAAATGTGCTTTTTGTGAAAACAGAATACATGATAATAGAACCAACAGTGAATCATAATTTTTGTATATGAAGAAATTGTATAATCATGAGTACAGGCTACTTTATGCAAAGTTTCTAGGCTAAATGTCTTAAAGATAATTAAACAGCTGAATGTTGAAAATGCTTTTGAAGCAACCAATTTCCACACAGTAGTTACTATATTCAAGTTCTCACATTTATTTACCATACTGACTTTATTACTTGTAATCCATTTTAGATTGATGGGAGCAAAATGTCTCAGCTTTTACAATTTACATGATGGCAGGACAGTCAGTTTAATTTGCACTTTTGGATGGTCTGTAGCCAACAATCCAAGAGAGATGGATGAAGTAAAACAAGAAGAAAACCAAATTGGACAGAAGAGCAGTGTTTACTTTTAGTTTTACGTTTAGTTTTTGGAGAATATTTCTTCCTTCTGCCATTTTGTCCTCTGCTATAGAAACTCTTAAACCTCTTAAAAGTCCTCCTCTCTACTCTTAATAATTTTTACCTTAGGAGCTGTTTTTAGGGCTAAGATGTTTTGTGAATCATTTTTATCTTTACTGAGATTTAATCCTAAATTTAAAGAGAAATTCTAAGAAAATGCCATAATTCTAAGATTTTTCTTAGAATTTTGTCACTAGGAGCAACCTTTAGGCTCAAGAAGCTTTGTGAATACGGGCCCAGATAGTTATTGAAGTGCACAGGACAGATTCAAAAACGGCTGAGTAGAACTGTGTGAGCCGTCTCTGCGGCAGGTTGAACTTCATCAGCTGCCGAAGGAAATACAACCAGATGAAAGACGGTATTGGAGTTAAAAAGTGTCTGACCTAAGTGAAAAATTATTCTCAGGCAGGATTATACAGAGGTGGAATGTAATGAATTACATTTACTTGCTGTAATTGAGTAGTTTTTTGTGTGTACTGTACTTCTACTTTTTAAAATACTTTTTTTTTTAAAGTAAAATCTGTAATTTTACTTTTACTTGAGTATGTTTTGTTTGAAGTATTGTACTTCGCTACATTTTAAATCATATTCGCTACTGAGCAGAGGCGGTCGGTGCAAAAATATTTGGGGGGGGGGGGCACAAACAAAATTAAAATTAAACGTTTAATAGTCGCCTGTAAATAGCCATTTATCAGGTGATTAAGCATCATTACTACTACACTGTAAACTCGATAAAGTTGGCAAAACTCAAAATATTTGAGATAATCAGTTACATAATTTTTTTTAAGTGATGATGTTTCCAATTTTAAGTAAACAGAACTATCAGTTTTTGAGTTTGTTGAACTTGTTGCAAATCAAACAGATTATTGCTGCTGTCACGACAGCAGACCATCGGGCCCGCGAATCAAACCCGAGCCTTTCACATGGCAGGCGAAACACCTACCACTGAGCCACCAGAGCTCTATAGTGTTTTAGTTGGTGGAACTTTAAGGTGACAGTTACTGTTATTTAAGTACTTAGGATTATTTAAAATATCGAATTTGATCAGTTAACTTGAAACGTGTCATTTCTACAAACTCATAAATACCAAAAAGTTCTGAATACTCATCAAGGTCTATTAATTGGACCTAATTGCAATTATTTAAGTTAACAGTACTCAGTGTGTTTAATTACTTTGAGCATTAGGGTTTACAGTGTAGTATAAAATAAAGTCCTGACTCACATCACATCCAGTCAGCAGCTCCACTTGCCATAAGAAGTGCTGGAAAAGACTCGTTGAGAATGGTCCAATCACATGAGCCCAAATATTTAAAAAACAATATTGATTCGCTAAGAACAAAAGTGGGCGGGTTCAGGGCGCACAGTGCTGCGACCCAGGATGATTTGAAAAGATCCAATCAGAGCTCAGCCTCAGGTCACATGCTTTTCAAAAACGTACGTGCCGGCGCCCCGCGTACACCAACACAAATGAACGTAATACAGTTTAGATTTTTTTTTAATTGCACATAAATTATATTAAGAAATATAGCGGAATATTGTGACTAAATGACTTTATTTCATTATTAAAATAAATAATTATTATGTTAAATAATTACATGTTAAAGTAGCATTTTTCTCTGCCGAACTTTAAGGGGGGCGGCGCCCCTGCGCCCCGTATTGACCGGCCGCCACTGCTACTGAGTAAAAAAAATAAATAATGAAATTGAAAAATAATGGGATATAAAGGGAAAGGAAAAAATTGCGTGTATCGTGTCCTGGTCGCGCGCCGCTCCAGACTCCACTCCAGGTTTTCTGACTGTTTCCCCACATCAGCATCTACCTGACCTTCCACACGGTCGCTTCCGCCCTGAGAGTGACGTCATCAACCAGCGCGACCATATATAAACCGGAGAGAGACGCGGGGAAGAGGAGGCGTGTAGGCGAAGTGTTGGTTTTTGTAGTGTGATCTTCTTGTTTTGATATTTGATTGTATATTCTGGGTTTGACTTTTTGCCTCCCATTGCCTTTGATTGTTGCGTTGCCCCTTTGGTTTGGTTGCTTGACTCTTTGTATATATTTCAAGTCAAGTCGGCTTTTATTGTCATTCCAACCATATATACAGTTCAGTACACAGTGAAACGAAACACCATAAATCACCAACACACTTTACCAGAACCAGCTAGCCGACTAAGAGATCTAATTAGCTGACTAGCTCAGATCTGACAGACTTACATTTTTATATTTTTAAGTTAACCTAAAAAAAACTGTCTATTCCTATACAAAGAAGAGACAACAATAGACTTCACACACAAAGTGCACATGCAAATGTGCAAACAAAGAGCAACAAACACCACAACATAACATGTTACAGTACTTTTTTTTTTTTATAATGATGAGGTATGAGTTGAGGTAGTGGGTGGAAAAACAGTAAACATTTGACATTTCTGAAGTAGCAGCAATGATTTGAAAAAAACATCTGTGCAAATATTGCAAAGATAGAGGGAAGAGAGACCCCGGTGAGCTCAGCTGTCCTCACTATCCGCTGTAAGGTCTTGCRGTCYRAYATGGTACAATTCCCAAACCAGAGAGTGATGCAGCTGCTYAGGATGCTCTCAATAGTTCCTGTATAGAAGGTGGTGAGGATTGGTGGTGGAAGCTGGGCGTTCCTCAGTCTTCTCAGGAATAAATGACGTTGGGCTTTCTTGTTCATAGAGTTGGTGTGGAGGGTCAGGTCTCAGGTGAGGTTCTCCTCCAGGTGGACACCCAGGAATTCTGTACTCTTGACAATCTTCACAGAAGAGCCGTCGATGTTGAGCAGAGAGTGATCGTTCCGTGTCCTCCTGAAGTCAACAACCATCTCTTTTGTCTTATCGACGTTCAGAGACAGGTTGTTGTCTTTACACCAGTCCATTAGCCTCTGCACTTCCTCTCTGTATGCTGACTCGTCGTTCTTGCTGATGAGACCCACCACGGTTGTGGCATATTTGTAGATAATTTCACTGTATGTTCGCGCACTGACCAGTAGTAGGGGTGTGGCTGTTTATTTTGGGAAGAGAGGAATTAATTCACTGTTTTTGGTTTAGGGTGTCAAGTATTTTTAGGTCTTTTTTGTGTAGTTAATCTAGCTACTAATACTGTATACAGATACCCTTCTGTTTATTATTTTGGCCTGGGTCCATCCTTAAGCTGATCCTGGTGTTGTATGTATATTTTAAAGCAATACAAACCCCACTATTTCATCAGCTATTGACTGGATCTAGTTCTCTCTGCCATGTACAACAATTTCCATACAGTTTCAAATAGAACTCCAACCATTCTTCTGCTGGACGGTCCAACCCTAGACTACACTATATTTATACAGTATATATATATATATATATATATATGGACCAACCCTAGTAACACTATATTTAAGCAACCACTTTGATTTTTAAGCACAAGAAAGGCAACAGCTATATTATGCAAGGTGTTTCATGCCCTTTTATGTCTCTTACTTTTTTTTAATTCAAAATTTTCAATGGTCTTAACTGTCATTCAGATGAAACTTGGCTGATTTAGATTTCACATGAAAAGACATAAACCTGAAAAAGTGTATTTTTCTAAAATGCTAAATTGTTAAGTTATCGCAACGTGAATTTGACATGGTTACGGACACTACAGATTATTCACTTAAAATTTTTTTTTTTTTACCAAAAAGTGGAATTCTTTAGGTTAAGCAACAGTTTTTACAGGTCATATGCTTCTAGAAGCTTCCACCAATTTTACTATCAATACTCATTAATATGAATAATTAGCATTTTTAATGATTATTGTTTGAAAAGAGACACTAAAAACACAAAAAAAATTGACATTTTTGGGCACATATAAAATCATCTCTCCAAAACAGCTGAAGTTAGCAGCTTGAAATTTTCAGGGAAGCAAGATTGGTCTCTTACAGTACATGTTGCATAAACTTCAGAAGTAGCTTCTTTGGCTGCATACATTTTCTGTATTGTATTTATAACATGAATAAAAATTAATAAAATCAGCACCAATACTGTTTCGGCTGGGCTTTTTTAACAGTGGAGTTGATGTGATCATCGCCCGCTTATACTCAGGATCTTTAAAGTTACTGAATGTTGTGTAATTACTGTGTAGTGTTTTCGTCTACAACAAATGTATAGTGTTTTATGTTGTTCTGTACTCTGAGAGCTACAATCTAATTCCTTGTGTGTGTCAACATACTTGGCGAATAAAACCCGATTCTGATGATATTGTGGGAGTGGGAGGAAAGGTTATGCATGATAAGCTCATGTTTAACAAATATAAGTGATGCTTTTTAAACTTTGGAGATGAAACCGACACTGATGTGGATGATAAGCAAAGTTAGAACTCGATACTCACTTATAATTCATAGAAATTAGTCAGTAATGTAATTTTTCCATCAGTAGATTGGATGATAAAGGTAAATGTGAATAAATGTTTTTTTTTTTTTTTTTCCATTTCATGTTTTGTGCGAACCAGATGTTTAAAATATTAGAACTTCAGGAATAGCATGTAGAACAATATACGATATAGTAGAAAAATCTAGTCATCCTCTATACTTGTGTAACATAATTATATGCTATTTAAAAACATCAATCAGTCTACAATGCATGTCTTTGACTGTAAGAGGAAACCGGAGTATTCAAAGGGAAACCCACCAAGCATTATGAGCACATGCACACATCCACATGCACACAGACCGGGGGTGGGATCTCAACCCCCAACCCACGAGATGCAAAGCAACAATGCCAACCACTGCTGCTCACAGTCAGAAAAAGTCACCACAAATGTCACAGTAACCATGTCAAGGGTTTTCCCATATTACCACACGCACAAAAAAGAAATTCTTTTTTCATACATTATGTTAATTTTAACAGATGTTAATTTCAAAAACGTTCAATTTCATGCCAATATTGTAAGCTGAGTAACAAGGGTTGTGACTCACGGACGCAGGTTGTAGCACGTAAAAGACATTGTAGTCATGAGGAATGTGCCTCTGTATTAATCCCTTCGTTTTCATGCACAAGAACAAACTTAATTATGAAGTTTATATGGACAAGTGAATGATAAAATTACAAGTGGTGTTTAGCCGTGACTACCTCGGCTACATCATTCACTGCTATGTGCTGAGGCGATGGTTTAAATGATGACAATCACAATGTAAAATCATAAATTCGAAGCGAGACTTTTGATTGTAAAGAATAAGAGAATAGAGTTATGAAAGTAAAAAAAACACACACACACATTTATTTCTCTGTATAATGCCCTGTTAAACTAATGCACTTATCCTAATGTTTCTCTAGTGCTTGGACACCATCAAGGTGGAAAGTTTTCACAGTACACCAGAACCATGATCAGACTTCCTGCTTCATGTTTGACACCCTAGCCTCACAGGAACTGCTTTAATGGACCAAACATGTGGAACTTGCCCAAAGATTTCTCAGTACACTGAGATAATGTGGCTGTTCAGAAGACTTCTGTAAATATCTGTCAGTCTTGCACCTTCGTTCATACGTGAATTAGGTCACTTACAAAACAGGATGTGCTCGGGTCTCTTCTTCTGCTCTCGAGATTTGTATATTTGATATTTGATCTTGAAATCAAGCACTGTGGGCCCGCACCTCCAGGGACTGGGTTCGATCCCCGCCTCGGGGTCTGTGTGCATGGAGTTTCCATGTTCTCCCTGTGCTCGTCTCCTGGGATAGGCTTCAGACTCCCCGTGACATTGTATAGAGGATAAAGTGAGGGAGTGAGGGAAATTTGTCAGTAGCTCCTGAAAATAAAGGAAGACGTTTTAATGTTAGCCAGTGACTTTTTTGCCATGTTATTTTCATTGCCAGAGAAAAAGTTAATCAATCAATGGAGTGATTAGGTGATAATAATAATAATAATAATAATAATAATAATAATAATAATAATAATAATAATAATAATGATAATAATAATTCACCAGAGTAACTTAAATTCATAATGAGGCTGTGTAAAAGTGCTAAGAGAATTGGGGGAAAAAAAGGTTTTCCAATGATCTTGTATGACGCTAAAGCAAATCAAGCTCATCAGTTCATCTGTAACTTTATTTAATTATTTATTTAGTTAGTTTCTTGTCCGTTCTACAATGCTGAATACATAGAAGAGCAACAGATTACCTGGAGCAATATTCTTTTTAAGCCGCAAATCAATACGCTCTTAAACGTTTAATTTGTTAGCACGTCTTTAAAATAAAGAAAACAGAAATTTGTTTCTTGTATAACTATTCAATCCTTTTAGACTAATACTTTGCAAAAACATATAACCATGAGTGGTTTGTTGGAGTAAGTTTGCGTTGTTCCAGGTTATTCAGGATTGGTTGAATGTTGTTTATTGTCTTCAGTTGCAAACAGTGCTGCTGTATAATTCTCCATGACATCCAAAGCTTGACTTTTGTGGATGCTTTACCTGCGTTTGGTCAAATGTGAATAATTATAAAGTATAAAGTACCCTGGTATTTCGCAACATCTATTTCCTCTTCAGTTTTGGCAAGAAGGCTAGATACTTTGGATCGGACTACAGTAATCTCCACAGCTCAATGCTGCCACCATTTGGATTCACTGTTGGGTTGGTGAGCTACAGTATGGCCAGCATTAGATTTGCACCACACATTGCATTTTCAGTTCGAGCTGTAATCAAGTGTAAGCCTCGTTTACAAAAGCAGACATATAAGTGTATTAGCTCTCAAAAAGATCATTAAATTATTAAATTCCCATGCAAATGCACAGTTGACACTGAAAGAGTGATTAGGAAATGTCCTAGGTCTCTTTAATCTATCCAAAGAGCCAATGTCAAGACTGAGAGGAAGCGTGACAGTGTTCTATCTCGCTGTCTCTCTCAGTCTGTTAGTCACATCTAGTGGCAGGATTTGTGTATAACAGTTAAAAAAACCTGTAGCCGCTTGGTGTAACCCTTATCCCAGCTTTAACCTTTATACAGTTCGAGACTTAAGTTGAAATTCATTTCATTTAAAAACAGCACAATATCAATCCCCGTGACGAACTAGACAGCTGACATGAAGTTACTACCGGCAGTCTAAAATCAATCGGCAGTTATGTGCAAAAACATCTTCAACAGCCTCAACAGATGATTGTGTTGGTGATTTTTGGATCTGATCATACATACAGAAATTCTGTGAAGATGCCTTGGACTAGCCACAAACGTCTTTTCAGTGCCACACTACAGCATGGGAGGGGGGTTCTTCCAGTCCAACCTCAACACACCATGACTTCATGAAGCTGACGTGTTGGATCTCGCAGGAGCAATTGTCATGCTGAATCATGTTTGTATCAACTAGTTCTAGGGATATCACCCACTCACCCACCCACCCACCATCTTCATATCTGTGGACTATAAGAGGAAACCAAAGTACCTGGAGGAAGCCCACCAAGCACGAGGAGAACATGCAAATTCAGAGATGAGATGGGAATTGAACCCAGACCCTGTAGATGCAAGGCAACATGAGAAATTCCTCATGAGAAATGAGTATTTACAGGAAGATGGAGCGTCAAACAAAGCTGAGCTGTTTGCTTTTTTTTTTTTTTTTTGCAAAAGCAGTGGTTATAAAGTGTCCCAACAGCAATGTGAAAAACTGACGGAGAGCCAGAACACATGAAAGCTGTAATTGCAAATCAGGGTTATTCCAATAAATACTAATTAAAAAAAAAAAAAAGAGTTATTTAGCCAAATCACTAACACAATATTTACAAAGTTTACAAATTATTTGCATTTTGTTTTATTTGAGTTATTAAAGCTCTGCAAATACTGCAAGGTCTTGGGTTATTTCTATGTGTTTTATTTTGAATTTAGGACAAATATTGTCAGCAGTTCACAAAAAATGAAACAAAACAGTTTATCTCACCAATACAAAAAAAATGATAAGGAACTGATTATTTTGCAGTGGTCTCTTTTTTTTTTTTTTTTCCAGAGCTAGATGTGAAAAGTAACAAATGCGATTCTATCAAACAAGATGCATTTATTCTTTTATTTCTTTGCTTGATCAAATAAATGCTCATTCATTCATTCATTCATTCATTCATTCACTTAAGCCACTTACTTAACAAATTTGCTGTTTGTTAATAATTTCCCCAAACACTAAATAAACAGTCATAAAACAGATGATCTATAATTACTCAACATTTCTATCCATTTAAGCAGTCATAATAAACCCTTCAGAAGCATAACCAAACGCTACTAATATGTTGATAATCAGTTAAAATGAAATGCTTATCATGCTTAATTTTGAACCCTAAGATTTTATTTCTATAAAATGCCTTTACCTCAGCCACTGTGTGTATTAAAGGGACTACATTTAAGAGTAGAAGATATACTGCAAAAAAAAAAAAAAAAAGAAAAAAAAAGGACTGGTTTGACTTGAACACTGCTTGTATTCATACTTACAATATGTTCAAGCCAAATTGGGTCTACGTTTTCCCATATTTTATTTTAAGCACTACCTATATATACTAAGAATCTGCACTAAGAATCACTTTATTATATTTTAAGGATTAGCAATGTAAACACTTATTTATTGATTGATTGATTAAATTATTCATGAATGCCCTGGCATGCTGGTTTTTTCATTAAAAATGAAGCAGTTGAAATCAATTAATGATGACAGTATAATCTCTCACCAGCTTGTGCATAACAGTTATACAGTATGAGCGTAGGACATTTTACGCAAGAATTTGTTCGCTTGTAATGTTTAGAATGTATATTGAAATAGACATAATCATTTCTACATGAAAATACATCTTTATCACTGAATGCAAGACAATCAGCAAAAGCACAATTACAGCATGGCTATAGAACCATGGTATGACGAAACAAAGGATGCTTTAAATAGCACATTGCTCAGGTATCAGCGGGATCAGTGTCGAGTCATTTCCAAGTCCATGTACATCTGAAGACGTTGACAAGGAACAATTACAGGTAACTAAAGAATGTTCACTCCAAACTCGATCGATAAAAATATTCTTAATGTTATAATATACAGAATATTCCTTGCCATTTTAATGTTTTTGTTTTTGTTTTAATTCCTATAAAATCAGTAAGCAAGAAAGAACATCTAAAATATGTTTACGTAAATCTGTTAGAAAACGTATCACACTGCATATCTACAAGACCCTTAGTTCACACTATCAAGTAAAAGGTCTCTTGTGCTGCTAGTAGTTTGTCTCCTGTGGGTATGTAGTGACTGCTACTGTTGCCTGCAGTGGGTGTGTCCTGTCCAGCATTCTAGGAAACAACAATAGTTATGTGTAGCTTCTAAAACCAACTAGTTAAACACAAAAAGAAAGTTCTTTGATTCATTGGCAGATTGGCAAAGCAAGCTAACTATACGAGTCACAAACATGCACCAGAGGAACCGATAATTGCTTCTACTTTTTTTCAAGCTTTATCGCAATTTGAATGTGGTTTTGCATCCTGAAGTTTTGCTGCTCACTGCTGCCAATGAAATCATTCATCTGCGTCATGCACATAGCTAGACAATAAGCAGATTGCAGCTGTCGCTTGGTAGAGTGAACTCAGGGTAAATTAAGCAAAGAGCTAGGATTGTCAATGCACTTGTATATCATCTAACCCTAAGCTAATTACACTTCTAGAAAAACAGTTAGATCTGACATCTTAAATGATCCTTCAGTTTATCCCTCTCTCTGGTAAAACCATTAAAGATTTTATTTTGGTCTTTCTCTATCAGGGACTGTTTCAAGAAGAGCCCTGAAATATCCCTTAAAGAATTCTATTTTTCTAAAAAATAAATAAATAAATAAAATAAAATAAATATTGTATAGTAGATATAATGTACTCTATATTAGTTTCTCCCCAATTGCAAGTTTAGTATGTATATGAGTATAAGCTTGCGCTTTCCCCATCCTCCAAGAGCTAACCATGTTTGGAGGACGCTATCGGCTGGTTAACGTTTCACTGGCTTGGTTGATCCCAATTTGTACAATAAAGCACACTCTTGTGGTCCATATGAGGATGTTGATAATTCAATTTGATCATCTTTAGAAGCAGAATGTTGTATCATTAAATACTCAGAAGTTTTAAATAATTGCAGCTTGGGATACAATGTAAAAGACCTTCCTCTAATCTTTTGAGGCACTGCACAATCCCTTAAATAAAATATTTTGGGATAATTTTACAAATTAAACTCAGTAAGACAAGAAAAATCCCCAGAAAACAATAAACCTCAGGGGGACCATATTATTGGACAAAATCTATACCTACTGACCTCTAAACAAAACCAGCAGAAACATTGGATTGTCGTCATGTCCATTGATTTAAATCTCTTACTATTGCAATTTCAATGCATTGTCTCTTCAATAACTCTACTCAAACTGCGCCCGGGAGCAGCAGTTTGGTCTTCTGAAGTTCCTGCAGAACGAGCGAAAGGGATTCCGCCTTTGTCTACCTCTTGTTTCTTTAATCACATCCTTTTTCCTGCTACCTTTTGCTGAGCTGCCCCGACTAGATGCTGACAATGCAGGTGGAGTGGAAGGGAGGGGAGTGGAAGTGTCTGTGCTGTTTGGTGGCAAAGTTTGATTTGTTGTGGCATCAGGCGGCTTCATTTGCATCTTTAGAACCTGTTTCTCCAGGTGTTTCTGAATAGCCGAGCCCAGGACAGATACCTCAACCACAGCTCCATAGACTTCCCATGTCATGCCTTTCTCATCCCAGCACACATTCTGTACTGGTTCAGATGGTCCCTCTGAATCAGACACAGATCTTGGCTCTGGTTCTGGGATCACCTCAGGTGAACTCACGATAATTGGACTCATTGGAGTCGTTGCAGATGAACAGGTTCCCACCCTTAGCTCAGGTGCCCTTGTTGCTATGGGAGTCATAGGAGCTGTGGCAATTGAACGAGTTTCTACCCTTAGCTCAGGTGCCCTTGTTGCTATTGGTGTCATAGGTGCTGTGGCAATTGAACGAGTTTCTACCCTTAGCTCAGGGGCCCTTGTTGCTATTGGTGTCATGGGAGCTGTGGCAATTGAACGAGTTTCTACCC
>QMIH01000426.1:52150-66088 GCA_003987875.1 Clarias batrachus | reverse complement strand
AACTGCAAAAATTTGGCAGAACGCCATATTTGAAACCACAATAAGGACAGTACATGTTTGCACATTCATACACACACGAATCTACCGCCGCTACAGTACTTCCTGTATATCTTGAGTGACAGATATCTCGTCCAATCAGCGGTAAGAATTTCATTCGCAAACTATACCTACCTTTTCCGGTTCGTTTCTGAACGGCCGAGAGGTGCAAACCAAATGAACAAAACCGAAAAACAAAATAGCAAATTCAAAATCAAAATAGCAAAACCGAAAACAAATTAACAAAATGCAAAACAAAATAACAAATTAGTTTTGTGTTTTGTTATTTTGTTTTTGAATGCTTTATTTTGTTTTGGGTTTTGTTATTGTGGTTTTTAATTTGTTATTTTGTTTTCATTTTGTTAAGTTGTTTTGCACTTCTCGGCCACCGTAATTTTGTGCAAGATTTAGTGAAAACATAAAACCATGGGTTCTTGCATCTGATGCCAAGAGGAAATGAAGGGTAAGTGAGGTTCAATGTCTATTTATTTCATATTTTACTCCATTTACATGTGTTTTCTGAATGTTTTGTTTGTTTTATATGGAAAAAATATATAATTATAGTGTTGGAAATCGGTGATATTGGTAATATGTTTGGGTGGCTGGAACAGATTATCTGCATTTACATTATTTCCTGTGGGAAAATACATTGAAACGATTTAAATTCATATGCCGAGGTACCGCTGTATCTTATATTTCCTTAACATACTGATTATTCAAGTGGTTGTCCTTAATAAATAATGAACCCTTTCTTTGATTTGTTGCTATAAAATTTTGCAATATATAACACTTACATTACTGCTTTTCTATGATATTTCATATTAAAAAAATGCAACACTGTTAATAGGCACCGAGCACCATGAATATCATTCTACATTTCCGATATATCCGAATGTATTGTTCTCCGTTCCTGCAGCAGGGGGCAGGATTAGTCCTCAGATCAGAAGCAGGACGCCATTTCTGCTCTCTTCTTATACAAAAAGATGAAAAAGAGAGCGTCATGTGACCGTGTCCTCGTCTGACAGCACGCATGTCAGCTGTCACATGATCACATGCTACAGGAAGGGAAGAATCCATTCTACGAGGGGGGGGAGGGGGTTATGGGGGGCGGGGGTTGTCTACAAATACCCACAATCCCTTTGGTTGGTCGGCATCACTGCCACACCCGTGCAGCTCAACAGTGAGGTAATGATGGAGAGAGAGAGATGCGGGGGCAGGGAGAGAGAGAGAGAGAGAGAGAGAGAGAGAGAGAGAGAACATTAGTTAGGAAGAGAAGAGAGACAGCTTGGAAGAAGAAAAAGGATAAAGGGGGGAAAAAGTGTCACATCAAAGAGGCAAAAATGTAAAAAAAAAAAAAGAGCCCCCATGTGTTTTATGCTCCGCCCACTTTGCATCATCACACCATCCCATTGTCACTATAAAATACCAGCTCTCTCTCACAAAAACGTTGAGAAATAAATATAGAAAATATAGAATGCCTGGATGTAATTTCACTCCTGAGCTCGCGGTTTTTAATTCGCGGCGTTAGTCGTGCCACTTGATATTGTACATACTGCAGGTTCCATTAGATCAAAACAACATCAACAACAACAAAAGGCATTTGCCCTTTGTTATGTCTGTCCTCACTGGCCTTATGTGTGTTTGTGCATGTGTGTGTGTGTGTGTGTGTCGGTGCTCAACCTGCTGGTTCTCATCGTATGATCCTCCCTCTGGATCGACCATCGCCTCCCCCATCTGCTCCTCAGTGGCCTCCTGACCGAACTCCTCAGTCTGCACGCACACACACACACACACACACACAAAGAGAGAGAGAGAGAGAGAGAGAGAGAGAGAGAGAGAGAGAGAGACATTAGAAAGAAAGTGGTACAATGGACATGAAGTCAGATTTTTGAAATGTAACTAATCACATCTAATTAATTTAAGAGTTAATCATTCAGGCTACGTTCACATTACCAGTGTCTCAATTCGGATGTTTTACTCTAATCTGATTTTTTTTATGTGTGTCTGAATGCACAAATCTGATTTTTATTTATTTCTTTATTTTTTAGACGGGATCTGAGTGACTTTTGTATGCTGTCCTAGTGGATATACACTACATGGACAAAATCTGCAATTACATTGTAACCTAATACATAGACTTCAATACAGTATGGAGTTGCAACAATAACAGTTTCCACAAGAGCCGTCCACAAGACTTTTGTAGGAATTCGTGTCCATTCATTCTGTAGAGCGTTTATGAGGTCAGGCACTGATGTTGGATGAGAAGTCCTGGCTGACAAACTCCGTTGTAGTTCTTGCCAAAAGGTGCTCGATGGGGTTGTCTTAGAGCCAGGCAAGTTCTTCCACACCGAACTCTTCACACCATGTCTTTATTGTCCTTGCTTTAAGCACTGGGACACAGTCAAATTTGAATAGAAAAGGGCCTTCAACAAACTGTCGCCACACAGATGGAGGCATAGCATTGTCCAAGATGTCTCAGTATGCTGAAGCATTACGATTGTCCTCCACTGGGGATAAAGGACCTGAGTTCAATAAAAAAAAACAGTTTTGGCCAAATACATTTGTCTACATACAGCAGTATCTATCCGATGGTCATGTGACTTGAATGAGAACGGGCAGGATGGAATTTGTGCGACTTATCTTTGGTCTCTGCGCATGCATAGTGCGTGACCTCATCAGTCAGCATCGACAGCACGGGGATTTAACCCACTTTCAGCCGCTCGATGTCAAAACTCTGAGCAGATTTCTTCCCTAAAATCGCATCCATTGTTTGAACTCATGACGTATTTTATCCCAGATTGCACGAGCAACGTATCGATGTTTCAGAGGACAGACGCGTCCACATTAGGGTCAGATAAAAGGCTCATGTAATTATTAATGTGATCCGTCATGTCATGCAAATATGATCTGAGTAAACAATCTGAATTGAACAATGTGCCCTGTAGTGTGAACGTACTGTAGCATTAGACCTCTTGTTTTAAGTTCCTCACACTTTTAGATCTGATTAAGTGTCCCAGCTTTATTGTCTCTGCTGAAGTCTTTTAACTTTATCTATCTTTATGTCCCATATTACGTAGGACTAAAAGTCTAGCAATAATAATAACATTTACTTTTCAACATCTTTTAGTTTTTTCGAATGTTTTCATATAAGCCCCTTTATTACACTAAGGAATAATCTGGACGACAGAGTTGAACCTTCCGTGTCCTGACCATCACAAAAGGTGTCGCAAATTTTTGGCTGCTTTCGGATACTTTCGCAGAGGCTCCGGTCACGTCCTCTCTAAATATTTGACACGTGTAGCGTGACCTGGGAATGTCTCGACACGATTTCAGTGTCATCGTCTGAGAAACTCACAGCCAATGAGCTGAGCTAAGTTGAACTTTCATCAGTCATGTTTGCTTCGAGCTAGCAACCTGAGCGACATGAATAATTTATATTCATCATCGGAAAGGTGATGTTTTGATTAATCGAGTAGAGAAAAAATGAACAACAACAACAACAACAAAAAAAAATGACACACAACCTTCTGTAGAAACCAAGAGTACAAATCAGGAGAAAAAAAAAAAAAATCCAAGACGTCTGAGCAAACCAGAATCATTTTTTACATACAAAACGATGGACTGTAATGAAACCTAAAAACACACATCTGTTCAATGAAGTCAAATCCCATTTCATTTAAACACACAGTGATAATAAAGTGAGATGTTGTCGTGCTAACGCGCTAATCCGAGCCAACCAGGCCAAGTCTCAACAGCGTGTAATCCCCAAATCCCGAATGCTCCGCGTCCGGTCACACGCGACATTACAACTCCATTATACACACCTCATAGACTTAATGTCCACTTAAACACACTTCTACACGCTCTAGATACACGCACGCCTTGCCTGTAAGCGATTTCCCCTGCTGAACTTATCTACAGATTTTTTTTTCATGTAACTCAAAATAACAGTGACCGAATATTTGGGTCAATAACATTGCAAAAGCAGGGACCGATTTTTATAGCTTTATGATATATCATACCAATGAAGACTCTATCTACAGAACGTGGGGTGAATTCTAAATTCGTGAGGGGGTGAATACTTATGCAACACACCATATACTGTATCTCACACTCCATTTTAATCTATCGTGTTTGTACTAAAAAAAAAAAAAAGTTTAATATTTGAACAAGACATAATAACAGATTATTATTTTTTTTCTTCCAACAATGGAAGAGGCTTGAGCTTTAAAAATAAAATAAATAATAATAAATAATTAGTACTTTATTAATCCTGTTGTCATTTCCACTCATCCCACTTCGGAAGCTGGGGTCAGAGCACAGAGTCAGCCAGGACACTTCCTCTCCCTGTGTCCTTCTCACTCCCTGGAGACTTAGGGCGTGGGAGGCAGGGAGCCAATTCATCACAGTCGAGCAATTTGGGAACGCCAATTAGCCTAGCCTGCATGTCCTTGGACTGTGGGAGGAAACCGGAGTACCTGGAGGAAACCCACCAAGCACGGGGAGAACATGCAAACTCCATGCACACAGACCCCGAGGCGGGAATCGAACCCGGACCCTGGAGGTGCGAGGCAGCGCTAGCCACTACGCCACCGTGTCCGCCTCCTGCGTCCAAAAACCCTGAAGAACCATTAAGCTCCACCCACTTGGAGCTCTCTGGCTCCACCAGATTCCGTAATCGCTGTAAACATTGCTGTAGTGTGTGTATGTGTGTGTGTGAAAGCTTCTTACACTCATTTCAGCTCTATGCGAGTTATGAGATTACTAAACTAGGATCAGGCCTGTAGGGGTGTGTGAGGGAGGAAACTCCCAGGGGAAATCTGCAAATCTCACACACCTCCCTACATCAGCACACACACACACGTCAGTATTAAAGCGTCAACGGCTTGTGTTTCTATCAAAACCCGCCTTCATGGAGATGAGACACCTGAGTAACGAGCAAACACACTGGATCCAGAGCTGGATGACCTTCAGCAAAGTCATGTTAACAGGGGGGAGGGGTGGAGGAAGGGCAGAGTGTTGGAGGTGGAGTGATGGAATAAAAGAGAGGGAGAGAGAGAGAGAGAGCGGGGGGGGGAAATAAAGGATGGTGACTTTGAGAAAGAGATAGAAAAAAAAAAAGAAAGAAGCAGCAAGAGAGAGAAAAAGGGATCATTTGGAAAGGAAATGATGGAGGGAGAAAGGAAAGGAGAGACAGAGGAAAGTGAGAAGGAGAGAAAAGTGGATGAAAGAGGGAAGGAGAAGAGAGGAATGTGATTAAACAGCAAGAGGGGGGATGGAAAGGAAGGAAAAAAAAAGAGAGAACGGTACAGTAGTAAATCATTGATTGCGTTTCCCTGAAACATACGTCTACATCCGTGCCACTGATGACCTCATGACGACGATCAATGTGACCGAAACCCGTCATGATGGTCTCTCTAATCAATACCGTGTAACCCACGGGACAGTAGTGGTGATGTGTCAAACGTACGTTCATGTCAGAGGGAAACTCGTCCTTCTTCATGAGCCCGGTGGCGGCGGCGATGTTTCCGGCTCCGGAGAGGACGACGCCCCCGAGCTGAGACGCCTGCTCCTTCGTCTTCTCAGCCACTGCGGAAGAAAAAAACCCTCAGCGTCCGGACAGAACCACATCACCTGGACTGAGACTGTACAGTAGTGACGGAGGGGGAAACTCTAAAACTCTAAATCTAACCTGCCTCTGATCATAAACCTTTAACACTGGACAGTGTGGTGGTTTTATATGACGCTTCGTTCTTCACTCTACACTCACCAGCTAGAAGACGAAATCTTTCAGATACCCTATAATTCTCACCCATCATTGTGTTACTGACACGAAACTATTTTAGGTAATAAAAAATCATCTACACTGTATTATGTAAAAAATATACGTAAAATTAGGTCTAAGATCTAATTAAAATATTTTTTAAAAAATGTAAATAATAAGTACATTTAAACAACCCCTATAAACAATACAAAATATAAAAAAAGAGCAAAAAATTTTAAATAACTGTAATTAAATGTAAACAAATACTGTATGTTTAAGGAAACAAATAAAAAAAATACATATAAATGAAAAAATAAAATAAAATGATTGGATATATGAACAAACCAGGTAACAATAAATAAACAATTCATTTAATAAATCAATATATATATTTAAAAACTAATAATAAAAATGAAATAAATAAATGACTTAAAATACATAAATCACTGTATAAATAAACTCAAACAATTGGATATAAAGAATACATAAACAAATGCAAATAATAAACAAACAGATGAACAAACCAAAAAATATTTAAAGAATTTTATTAAGGGTAAAAGCGTGAACAATTTAGGGAAATAAATAAATAAATTTAAACAAACAAATAAAGAAAAAATCTAACTAATTAATTGTGAATAAAAAAAAACAATCTACCAAAAATTTTATAATTATACATTTATTAGTAATCAAAAAACAAACAAATAAATGACTAATTAAATAAATAAATAGACGAATATGTAATAAGCTTAGCTGAATAATCGCCCTGAGGTCCGCGGCAGGCTCGTGTGTGTAACTGTGTAATAGTAATTTAATCCTGCTCGAACAG
Organism: Clarias batrachus; assembly: GCA_003987875.1. Taxonomy (NCBI): domain Eukaryota; kingdom Metazoa; phylum Chordata; class Actinopteri; order Siluriformes; family Clariidae; genus Clarias; species Clarias batrachus. Next base: position 59,462 of record QMIH01000426.1, on the reverse strand, counting down.
CACCCACATTTTACACTCGTACACTTTTACACCTGTTGCTGGCCCGGTGCTGTGAGGTGGCCGCACGCCAGAGCGATTTAATCCTGCATTAATCTCTTTATTATTCAGGAGGTAAAGAGAATGAGCTCACCCGTGGCCACGCTGTCTTTAGTCTTGCTGCCTGAAAAGAGAGAAAAAAAAACAAAAAACACACACGAGATGAGTTTCTTTTCTGTAAAAGTCTGTTTTCACACTTTTTTATCACAGACAGGATTCAGAGCTGCGGACGGAACTCGGCTCGGCTCAGACGGGAGACCATCCTTATTAAACATCTGACGTTTCACTACAAAGCGTGGTCACGTGCACTGCAACGAAGACGTCAGCACTGACACCAGCTGCTGCTGCTCGGATGATTATTCTAATGAAATCAAATAATATCAATAATGTACCTTTAAAAAAAATATTGGCACCCTACATGGCACTGGGCAGAAGCTTGAATGCATATGCATGGGCCGAAGACTATTACTATACTGTTTCCTGCAAACCACACGACATCAGCCGACCGCATCCGCACGTTGGGAGCGGCGGAACACACACTCACCCGTTCCTTCTGTTTGCGTGAGATCACAGACGCACATGCTACACGAGGAATATTTTACCTCGAACATACGTAGCATCGTTTTATTTATGCACAAAAATGTATTATTTCAAATCAGTTTTCCAACCGTTTCTGACATTTTTATACTGCAAATTGTGCTTTTTTGTGTAGTTCAACAACTATATCTTTTTTTTTTTTTCTTCTATGGCAGTGATGTATTTTCATTTTATAATCTCGTCACAATCTCATATCCACACTGCAGAGAAACAGGAAATGAAAGGACCAAGAACAGAAATGAAAAATAATATGTATAACAAAATACAGTTTTTGTGTTTAGTTAAAATACTGCTAGGGGCCCGACGCCGGTAAGGAGGAGGCCCCAAAGGAGGAAAAACTTTTTCAATATTCATAAGATATTGGTGCTTGGAGAGCCCACCTGCTCCAAGACTCTACAGTGGAATCCTATACATCAATACGATGTCAATACTTATGCCATATTTTGCGAGGTAATATTTAATAATTTAATTTGAGCTACAAAAATAATAATTTCTCATTTTCTTCACCCAGTCTGGCAGGACACATCTCACTATCGGCCTTCTTCTGCATACAGAAGCTCACAGACGCCTGTGATTGGCTACCTGTTCAGGTAGGGAGAGTATGCCCCGCCCACCAAGACATACCGAGCTACAGTATACATGTAAGGAACCTGATATGTAAATCCATTTAACTAAAGCTTCATTAAACCTGGATGTTTTAAATCATATGAAATCCTTGTTTTATTATTGCGGTCAGAAGTGATAATAGAGGAGGATAGAGGAGAAAATCTGTTGGAGAATAACATGGCATTGTAAGTGTTCAGCTCTTCTCACAGCTCTGCGCGTGTTTATATGTGTGTGTGTGTGTGTGTGTGTGTGTGTTATATGTACAGCCGATGGCCAAGAACGAGTGAAAATTAGCTCCTTCACACTCACCACTCACACCCCTCCTTCACTCGAGCTCACTTCATCTGTCTTATAAAGCTCAATCTCTCTTTCTCTCTCTCTTTCTCACACACACACACATCATGTTAGCTGAAGCGTAGCTTTCTAGGCCATTGTTCTCTCAGTGTGTGAGTGATGCACAGTACTATGCTGCTGCTTTATGCTAACCATCAGAAGGCGGGATTAAGATATCTGGGTTAATTGCCTCTCTCTGTTACAGATTGTCTGTGTGTCTGTGTGTGTGTGTGAGCGTGTGTATGTGTGTGTATATACGTGTATATTTTGGGTTTAATCGTAAAAACCCGGAATATAAACGATCACTGAGTTCTGTCTGAGTGTGTGTGGTTTGAATTTGAATGAAGATGTGTGTGTGTGTGAAATAAAAGCTGCAGAATGAATAAACAGCGCTAAGAAAGAAAGAAGCGGGTCGATAAAAATCTATTTTTTCTTCCAGCGGATACGAGCGCCTGCAGCCAATCAGCTTCACCTTCTGCTCCGCTCCGTGTTTAAATCTGCCTCAGGGGACTCTCTGATCGACGGGAAGATTCCAGACGCTCTGCTTTAAACACACACACTGAATATTTTTTCACTCTCTGAAACCTTCTGAACACTGGAATCATCAGCCCCTTTAAGCACGGATGGTCTTTCTGGTGGATAGCTGCTGCTTTCGGCCATTTTGTAGGTCGGATCTTAAGGGTTTCTGATAAATACCAAAATATTTAAATTGTTGGCTCCCTCTGCCAAGAGTGACAAAAGGTAAAGATAAAGAGATTATGAGCAAACGTACGTTTTCAGCCCAGGTTTAGCGTAATGTTCTTTGTTTGTTAAGCCATTTAAACATTGAACTCAACGCATGAACCAGTGAGAACCAGGTGCAGACAATGACAGACGACTGGAACAGGGAAATAAGATTTCTGCTGATGTTGTAACATAAACCATCATTAAAAAAATTTTTTATTAAAAAATGCAGTTACGGTTGCAGCAAAACACATGTTCGCGTTTCTTTCATTGAATTTAATATAACAAATGGGGGGAGGGAGGGGGGGCTCAAGACTTTTGCACAGGATTGTATATCATTCTAGAAATGTTAAATCTGTGTGTCCACACACTAACCCAGACATGGAGTCCACAAAATATTAGCAGTAAAGGCTGAAGTTATGTGTTTGTACATGTCTCGGTTAAAATTTCGGCTTAATTTCCCATTTTCCTAGGCGTATTTTTAAGGGTGCCAATAATTCCGGAGCTGACACTTTCACTGCACAAACACAGCATTAAAAGATAAAAATAAAAGGGTTCAAATCACTTGTAGTTTACTTCTTGTCATTGTGTAGTGTTTGCTAATAATGTTAATGGGGGTGTGGCCTGGTTAATCAGCTTGTGGGTGTGGCCTATTTAATCAGCATAAATTTATTATTTTTTTAAATCCAAAAATGTTGTGTCAATCTGACGTACAGAGTATGTTCTCGGCTTCTTTAGAACTTTGTTGCAAAGCACTATATTACGTTCTTGCATTTCTTTGTAATGTAAGAACTAAATGAAATTCTATTCTATTCAATTAAAATCTGTTCAATTAACGGTATTAGAAAGTCAATGAATAGACCTCCATTCATAATTACAAAAGAGTACACATTTACACATAATAGTGAGAAGGTTTCCAATCATACACACCACTGTACAAATGCACAAGTGTAGTGGCGCAGAAAGTACAGATGTTTTTTGTAGGATGTATTGGAGTAAAAATAAAGTTTACAAGTTTACGCTTGGTTACCGTCCTCCTCTGGTTGGGCCACTTGCTTTGTTTTAGAGTCATACTCATTTAACATGCATAAAAGTAAAGAAAGGTAAATAGATTTTGCAATATTTCTCGCTGAAATCAAGAAATTGTGGCATGATGTTGTACACAAAGTAAAAAAAAAAAAATGGACCAGTCAAATATTGTATGACTCAAGGACTATACATGTAGCAGATAAAGCACCATGAACTGGCTTGTGTATTCACGTAGTACAGTGGAACCTTGGATTACGAGCATAATTCGTTCCAGAAGTGCGCTCGTATTCCAAAACACTCGTAAACCAAATCATCACTTCCCATAAGAAATAATGAACACTCAAATTATTCGTTCCACAAAAAATAAATACATAAAAATAATTCATACAATCTATAAAATGAAAATAAAACAAATTAATCTGCACTTTACCTTTAAAAAAAAGTACAAATAAATCCTGACAGATAAGTGTTTCCGTTGGTGCTTGCAGGCGCCGTGTGTGTGTGTGTGTGTGGAATTAGCCCCTTCCCTCGCCTCGTGAGAGGGAGGTGAGAGAGTGACGCTCGGTGTCAAAATAAGAGTCACATGTGTGATACATGATACTCGGCGCTCGTAAACTAATACTTGCTCAGTTTCCGAATAAAGAATTATTAAAAATCTTTGCTCGGTTTGCGAAACACTCGTAAACCACGTTACTCGCAATCCGAGGTTCCACTGTATACAGTACTGTGTAATGCACTAAGCTTAAGTCTTATCCTTTCTTAAGATACATTTTTTACCCAGATTGTAGCCTTGGTTTATTTTCTGTAATGATTGGCACAATCTAAATGTGTTGTAGTTGCAGTAATTTTCTATGTAGTAAGTTACAACCATTTTCTCTGATTTCTCAAACAATTAGGTTTAAAGCCTTGAGTGATTCAGTTAGAAATGAAACGTAATATTTATCAACAGTGCAGCAATGAAACTGCTACAGCTCTATTGTGCAAATGTTACTGTATACAGCTAAACACTATTGTGTTTTGTTTCTTTCCCCTCATAGTGAACAAAGTGAGAGCCATGGAACACACACTACATAAATAATAGGATGAACTGCCACATCAGAAGTCGGTCACATACCATTTGGATCCTTGTGAATTATAATAGATTATTGAAAGTGCTAGACAGCGGAAATACATGGCATTGTACTGTAAGTGTTCAGCTTTTCTCACAGCTCTGTGTTTAAGCTCTTGTGGTTAAGCTCTGCCTTACTGATCAACGGAAGGTCAACGGTTCGAGCCCCAGCTCCGCCGGGTTGCCGCTGTTGGGCCCTTGAGCAAGGCCCTTAACCCTGTCTGCTCCATGGGGGCTGTATAACAGCCGACCCTGCACTCTGACCCCACACTACTAACAAGAAGTTGGAATACAAGAAGAATAAAGAATTTCACAGTGCAGTAATGTATATTTCATGAAAAAGGGCTGAACTAAACTAGCGGTCCTGGGGTTCCTCGGGGCCATTTGCAAGGACCGATAGCAAGATACTGTGTAAACAAAAATCTTTTTAAAGCACACATGACCTACACGATCTGGCACTGATGACATCCAGGCCATATCCATATGTCACGCTCTACAGGGGGAAAGTCGACCAGTGTTAATGAAACTCCTGAGAGCTAGCACTCGCTCCAACACACAGCGAATGCATGCAGAGATGCCACATTAGCATATACACTAAGGGCCCTTTCCCACAGGCCTGACTTTGATCCTGTATGGCATCGCAGGAAATCATGGGGAGATCTTTGCTGCAGTTCAGCAGAAGATCTTCGGAAGTGGGTCATAGCAGTTTGTTGGGAATTCACAGGTCGTTGATGATCTTAGAGTCCAAACTGCTATTATTTAAATGCACACCTTCCAAAATGGCCATGATTTAAACTCAGTCAAAAATTCCGGATTCAAAACTCCTATAAACACCATGTGCATAATAATCACATGGCAACACCAACCATACTGGATGATGGAGCGATTTCCAAATCAGTGTAGTTCCAGCCAGCAAGCCTTTGAATTGACATGTAGTCCACGACGTAGTGCGCTTCAAAAGAATGGATGAAACGATTTGTGCTTCAGCCCTAACCTCTTCGCTAAGCGGTCTCTCTATTTTTCTCTTATACTGTTCTTTATTTTACTATTTTTCGCTAACAATACCAAGATATATGATATAAAATTTAGATTTAAATGTTTCGGACACAATGAAGATTGAGAAGGAATCCAAAACAGGTCATTGTTAACAGGTGAGCTGACAGGACAGGAATGGAACACTGGGTTTCATTCAACATAAAATATGGGTTGCTATTTACAGTATATGGTCCACAATTTGTAGCAAGTCCTGACATACTGGAAGGAGTTCGACAAGATTCGTAGCAGTTCTTAATGAGTCTTGACAATTCATTTCCCCTAGATGGTCTGAACGAAGTGTAGTGCATGGTAGAGTAGTGGTGTAGCGGTTAGCACTGTGACCTCCAGAATTGAGGGTGTGATTCCTGTCTCAGGTTTGTTTGCATGGTGCTTGGTGTTTTTTTTTTATGGTACTCTGGTTTTCTCCCAAAGTCCAAAGATTTACAGATTAGGCAAAAGGATGGTTCCAAATTGCCCATTGTGTGTGTGTGTGTGCCCTCCAATGGATTGGCATCCCATCTAGAGCCTTGCCCAAAGTCTCCTAGGATAGGCTCTAGGCCTACAAGTGGTATAGAAAATAAATGGAGTTGGACTACCAAGAACTGTCCAGAATTTTTAATTACGAACAGTTCAGGAATGTGGGAAAGCCCACGTTCTGTGGAAGTGTATGGTACATACTCAACAAGTTACTGGTATTTGGTGCACTCCTAAAAATGGCCTTTCTTAAGAGTTAATTAATTAATATAGGCTACTTAAAGAGTTCTACTTGGAACCCTGCCCTACATGAAAACCTCTACTGATGGTCCACCCAAAGAGCCCTTAAAAAAGAGCCCTCTATGTATTTGCTTTACAGAATAACATCCTTCATACATTCTATCCCAGTTCGCAAGCGGTTTCGGTTCTCTTTGGGGTCATATAGCATGCGTTGAGCTGTGCAGGATTCACAGTACCTGCTCTTGCTCTTTGTTTTCAGATAAAACCTACTGTAACCCACCGGAGTAGCCCTGATTTTCCCGGTTCTGCGTACAGCACTCACATTCATCCACAATTTTTGATCTGTACATTCAAACAGAACTCAACTGAGAGAAAGCAGGTTATTAGCACACTAATTTACACTCTGCTTCACCTGCTGAGTAACGTATGAGTGTGGTAAGGAAACACACACACACACAGATACACACTCTGGGGCAGATTCACACACCAGGTCAACACCTGGTTATCATACAGTATACAGTACAGGCATACAAAGGTTTCCTATTGTTCTAAACGGCACGGTATTGATTAGTAGGCATACATACATATACATACACACACACACAACCACACACTCACATTGGTATGCTTCAGGGAAGGTGTGTGAGTGTATGTGTGCTGAAAAAAAAAAGCTACGCTGTGAGATCATGGAATAGTGTGACATGTGGCCGGCGTGGCTCCTGTCCAACCCTCGGGCAGGAGATCAGGAAGATGCTGGAGCGTATCCAAGCTACTACACCTCTCTCTCTCTCTCTCTTAGCTTTTAATATTGTAATAATGAAACACTTTGCTATTGACTAAACTGTAACCTTTGGTAAACCATATATTAGATTTGATAAAATAAAGATAAAACCTATATAATATAAATGAAGTATAGATTTTTTCACTCTCTTTCTGTATCTTTCCTGCTTCTGCTCCATTACTAAACTACTAAACTAAATGAAATGTGTGAATATACTGTATAGTTATAAAGCAATATGAAATCATAATACTGTAAATGTTATACTTTTACTAGAGCAGATAACATCAATGAAATAAGTCACACTTTGTATTTAAAATATTTTTCAAGCACACTGGCATGTAAAAGCGCAA
>QMIH01000426.1:0-33509 GCA_003987875.1 Clarias batrachus | reverse complement strand
AGCAAACTTACACATTGACTGCAATACTATATATTATTGTTATATTATTATATTAATATGTTCATATATGAACATATTACAGCATATCATATAGCAACTTAAGTGCTTTGAGAGTGGGTTTATTTTACATTCACATACATACATTTATGACATTTGGCAGATTCCCCTTACCCAGAGCGACTTACATTTATCTCATTACACATCTGAGCAGTTGAGGGTTTGAAGGCCTTGCTCACTGGCAGCTTGGTGGTTCTGCGATTTGAAGCCATATACATTCCATATTTATGGCATTTGGCAGACGCCCTTATCCAGGGCAACTTATATTTTAACTCATTACATATCTGAGTAATTGAGGTCTAATGTCCTTGATCAAGAGCTCAACGGTGGCAGCTTGATGGTGGTGGTGGGGTTTGAACCCATGACTTTCTGATCAGTAATCCACCATCTTTTTTGCGAGATGCTAGATGGGCAAATAATTGCAAATGCATGGGCTATTGGAAAAAAGATTAACATGTTTATAACGTACACCTTTTTCTGGTGGTTAAAAAAAAAATCAGGTTTCTACTTCTACAGTATATATTTTTTCTTCAACTGATGTCTTCATGGCTGAGCCACTAGGGGGCATTATGACGCCACTAATTCTTGACATGTACTGTAGTCGTGTTTAATCTTGTGGTCATTTGTGAGAAAGGGACAAATCTTTCATACAGACATATTGCGGCCATTATAACATTTTAAATTGCCTCTGCAACTTTGGGTTGCTTCCTGCAGAGATTTGGGACGTAGTTGTACTGTAGTAACATCCCACTACCAACTTTGTCAGAACACCATCTAGCCTTTCCCGTTTGCACCATGCTTGTCATACATTAATCAAGCCCTAAGAAGTGTTAGTTATCTGTATGCTGTTAAGTGGTCAACGCCATCATTGCTACATACTTGACCATGTCCTCACCCAGATTTTTTGGAACATGTCATGGGAGACAATACTACATCCCTAGTGGTTTCATTCCTCTTGAGTTGTACACACTCTTGCTGGATTCACCCTTTTTTTTGTGGATTCAGTGGGACCATGGCTCAGTATGATGGGGACTAAGCCTCTGTTTGTTGACAAAAGTTACTTAATCCAATGAGCAGAGGACATACTGTAAGAGGCCTGGGGCACATCAGTACCAACATCAAGAAAAGGACTCCTACTCTGTAGCCCCTGACTGTAACTGGGATTGAAACAGAGCAGTTGGACAGCGTCATCTTCCTGGGCCTGTACATCTCTAGAAAGTAGCACAACATTCATAATCAAAAGTCCCAGCAGGAGCTCCATTTCATCAGGAGTTTGAAAAAAAAAAAAAAAAAAGACTGACCGAGTTGCCAACCTTTTAGACAGGCCTGTAGAGGACATGTGGAGAGCATCCTGACCAGACAGATCAGTGTGTGGTTTGGAAGCACCACCCAAATGAGACAGGCAAGCTCTCCAGCTGGTAGTAAAGACTCTTTCCTCTCCATTGAGACTTTGTACTCTGTGAGCTGTCAGAACAAATCCTTAGAGACCCCCGTCACCTTGGACACTCTCTGTTCAGACAGTGAAATTCATGATACAATCTGAGTCACCACAGACCTAAGAGTATGAACACACACCAGACCAGATTTACAAACAGCTTCTACCCAGCAACTATCAGGCAGGTTGCAAAGAACACAAAGGCTGATGGGAAATACTTAGTCCACTTATACGGTATCAGACTCATTTCTTAGACACAGTCTAAATGCAGATATATACTTCTCACCTGGCGCCCAGTGAAATTTTGGTTCTCATTACACATATTACATGTAATGTATTATTATTTGTGAGCCGTCATATCAAGTCGCACAGGTTATTTTTGCACTATGGCTCATAGTAGGTGAAATGTATCATCAATGTATTGTAATCCTAATCATTGTTTTAAAGTACTTTAATGAACACTGTTTAACCTGGTTACTCCAGCTGTGATAGAAAACTGTAAATTTTTTTGCTATTAAACTACACTGCTGGAGAAGTTACTTTTAGGGGTAGCAAAAAAATCCTGGTGTCAAAATGAGCCCGCGGGTTCCCTTTTTCTTACCATGTCATGGAATCATTATTTAAATATTCTCAACATAGGATTTTGATGGCTTTTTCCTGAGACCTCCCCTCATAAACAAACTCCCACTAGCCATATCTCTGAGATAATACAGTAATAAACCTGGTATCTAAAGATATGCAGAACTCACAATATGCAAAATTCTCCAGCAGTGTAGTTAGATACAGTATGGCGTAATAGCTAATTTGTTTTGTTGCATTTGTGTACAATAATCAACTCTGTCACACTGTGCCTTGTTCCCTAAAGTAATATATACTCACTATTCAGTTATAGTAGTTGTTTTTTATGGTACTGTATAGTTTTATTATTCACTTACAGTGGAACCTTGGATTACGAGTGTAATTCGTTCCAGAAGTGGGCTCGTATATCAAAACACGTAAACCAAATCGTATTTCCCCATAAGAAATAATGGAAATTAAAATTATTAATTCCACAGCCCAAAAGAATAAATACATAACAATAATTAATATAAAATATAAAGTAAAAATAAAACAAATTAACCTGCACTTTACCTTTAAAAAAAATTACAATAAATCCAGACAGATAAGCATTTCTGTTTGTGCTTGCAGACCCTGTGTGTGTGTGTGTGTGTGTGTGTGTGTGTGTGTGTGTGTTTGTGTGTGTGTGGAATTAACCCCTCCCCTCTCCTCGTCTTACACAGTAAACAGAGAGAGAAAATGGATCTTTAATCTTCCTAATGAGACTTGCTTTTGCTTAACACGCACATATACACATGTTATAATAAACAGTACACGCGCACTAGAAAGGACGACTTTTACACATACAAACACAAAATAAAAGATGTTTTATACACACACATGTTTTTATGGTCACAGTGTTATAGTAAACGGTACACGCGTGCACGGATGTTGATTATATCAATGAGAGACACGTACTAAGACCCAGCATGGTAGACGATTACCCACAATTCCGCAGTGCAAAAGAGAGAAAACCTGTTGGCTCAGTTGTGATCATGTGACGCTCGGCATCAAAACAAGAAGCGCATGCGTGATACATGGTACTCGGTACTCGTAAACCAAGACTTGTTCGTTTTCCAAGTCAAAATTTATTAAAAATCTTTGTTCGTCTTGCGGAACACTCGCAAAACACATTACTTACAATCTGAGGATCCACTGTATTTTGTGTTGTTATTTTATTTTTATTAGTCTAAAGACAATGCTCAAGATTTCCAATGTGTACAGTATGTATCTTGTACCTAGGAAAATGGTATCTTATCTACTTTTAACTAAAAAATTTTATCATTTAATCAACATTACACACACCTCCCCTGAAAAAAAGTTACCCAAGAGGTCAGAGCATGATGCACTGTGGAGGCTGTTGTCTCCTTTATAGTTACACAAATATGTTGGACAAACATTTACACTTAAAGTGTAATAGATCTCCAGCAACTTACTGTACGTGAAACAGACATCAGCCCTAACCATGATATTACTTATAATATAAGTATAATTATGTATAATAATATTACTTGTTATATAACATTTTATCATTGCTTTCATCAGAGAATTCATGTGTAGTAGATTAATAGTTTATAATTGATCCTGTTTTACATTACCGTTTCCAGAGGAATTGTAATGTCAAAATGCAAGCGAGTAATTTATTTCAGTTTAGGAGAAAAAAAGATTACACAATCCATTTTAATCGTGAAATGATATATGGTGCCATTACTTTAGTTCTTCTACTTCCTTTTACGTTAGGTTAATTTGTTATTGTAACTATAACACTAGTTTATTAACAATAACTGCACAAATTATTTCATTATAGTCCATTCATTATTTAGTGCGGGCCTAATTGATAGCAAACTTAACATTTCTGATTGAACTAAAGAATAAAACTAAATAACAAAACATTTAGTCTATAGAAAAAATCATTAGAAGCGGAATTACTCTGCCACAAAGCTAATTATTTTCCAAGAACAGCTCATCCCGAAGTCTTTTAATCTTCTTGTACTAAAGGAGTTTTTATCAGCCATTACTAAACATTTATTATTGAACATATCATGCTTTTTTATGTTTATAGTTATAGTTTATGCTGTAAAACACCTCCTCCTGCTCTCACTCACTCTCACTAACATTACAATATTGTGTAGTAATTACTAGGAGAAAAAGAATACAGTTTGTCAAGAAACCATAAATCCATCAATTCTAAGATTGTCTTGTAAGCAAGCTCTACAGTAAGTGATAACATATTAGAGCAATTAGAACATTTAATATCAGAACTGAGATAATGTTATTGAAACAATTAATTAACCAATCAGCCATCAGCCAATTAATGACCAATTATTCCAACAGCACTGTGGAATAAGTACCTTATTATGTCTGCAATATTATATATTATTGTTATATTATTATATTAATATGTTCATATATGAACATATTACAGCATATCATATAGCAACTTAAGTGCTTTGAGAGTGGGTTTATTTTACATTCACATTACGTTTATGAGATTTGGCAGATACCCTTACCCAGATCGACTTACATTTATCTCATTACACATCTGAGCAGTTGAGGGTTTGAAGGCCTTGCTCACTGGCAGCTTGGTGGTTCTGCGGTTTGAACCCATATACATTTCATATTTATGGCATTTGGCAGACGCCCTTATCCAGGGCAACTTATATTTTAACTCATTACATATCTGAGTAATTGAGGTCTAATGTCCTTGATCACGAGCTCAACAGTGGCAGCTTGATGGTGGTGGTGGTGGGGTTTGAACCCATGACCTTCTGATCAGTAATCCACCATCTTTTTTGTTATATTCTGAGAGACGCTAGACGGGCAAATAATTGCAAATGCATGGGCTATTGGAAAAAGATTAACATGTTTATAACGTACACCTTTTTCTGGTGGTAAAATCAGGTTTCTACTACTACAGTATATATTTTTTCTTCAACTGATGTCTTCATGGCCTAGCCAATAGGGGGCATTATGACTCCACTAATTCGTGACATGTACTGTAGTTGTGTTTAATCCTGTGGTCATTTGTGAGAAAGGGACAAATCTTTCATACAGACATATTGCGGCCATTATAACATTTTAAATTGCCTCTGCAACTTTGGGTTGCTTCCTGCAGAGATTTGGGATTTTCAGTGGTTGAAAATTAGGGTTTCCTTTTCTTTTGCCATTTAAATATCTTGGCACAAATATGTTAAATATGTTTGCACCTGCTCACAACCAAGTGTTGTAGTCTCAAGCTGGGAAATGTGAAGCCGTATGAAGTAAAACAACAATCTGTTCAAAAGTGATAAGTCAAACAGGAGTTTGTGTTTGAGGGAATAATTTGCACTACAAAGAATTATTTTCCATCTTGGGGTATTTTGAGTGAAAGATCTGTTCCCTACCTGAGTTCCTTTGAAATGCCTTCTTTGAAATGCCTATTCAGCAATCACTAATTTACACATTTTAACAAAAACGAGGAATGCGGAATGTAAAACAAACGTACGCAACCTTTCTTGGTAGCAAACCCTCAATTATACAAACATCAATAAAGGAGTGATTATTTAGGACATAGCCAGATATGATTTGTAATAGCAATTATGAAATGGTTTATGTGGTAACTATCAAACAGCATGATATTGTGAGACAATATCTTTCAGGTTATCACGATAGCTAGAAAATGCTAGAAGATTATATTGAAAACATCCTCTCAGAAATGCTGTGAGAATAGGTCCGGGTAGCTGGCTGGAAATTTATGAACAGATTAATTTTTTTTTTTTTTCATCTTGCCAGACTACATTAAACATCTATCTAGTATTATTAATTAATTGTTAACGAATATGACCTAAAGAGCTCTCAGAGCTACCAACAATTATCCTGTAAGCTAGCGATCAAGCACCCTTTAAAACAAAACAAAACAAAACAAAAATCTGTGAATGACACAGAAATCGCATTTCTCGATGGAATGTGATCAAATAAAATCATCTTTTGATATCTTGCTAGTTAGATCCTGCCAGAACCTCTGTTAGATTAGCTCATGATAGCTCTCTGATTAGCATTTTTATACATTTGTTAAAGGCACATAAATCCCAACAAATTAGACAGCAAGTTAGGTAGCTGAAATGCTATCAGAAATACTGTTAGATTAGCAAGCTGGCTAGCACTGAACGTTTGTGAACATAAAAATTCTGTCAAATCACGTCTAATTATATCATATTAGACTAACTATTATTCATTTTAAATTGTAAAGTGATTATTCAATGTTCTCTGACATTTTGTTCTGACTGAGTAAACATTTGCTGTGGTGCTTCCATTTGAACATAAATACCCTACGAGCCATCCAGATTGCGATTGTATCAGACCCATGTAGAAATTGGTGCTGAACTCCAACACCCAGAGTCCAGTAAGGTTTAATAACATGGCAGTGATGGGTTTCATTTCCCAACTACACCAGAGCAGCGATCCTAATTATGGAGTCACACCTGTACACTATCACTACGGTATTTAAAGCTCTCTTGCGAGTGGCTCCCGGTATAATATTTGCACTGCCTTCTCGCTGCAGATACCGAGCTCTTGCATATACAGTATGACTCCATAATTTAGTTGAATAAATACACAGAATCAACAACAGAATCTGCAACTGCGTCACTCTCGTTCATTGAAATTAAAAAGGAATACTCTGCCCTAAATGTACAGTAAGTAGATACAACAGAAGGTTTTGACACCTGTGAGGTGCTGGCCGCCCATGGACTTTACTTACACAAACTGCAGTGGCAGATGGCACAGCTCGCTGTGCAGGTAGCACAGATCCATGTGGTTACCCTCGAACTTCCACAAGCATTACCACCTCATACTCTCGTCAGTGGCTTACCCTCCCTCACAAATGCTCCAGAGATATTGAGTCTAGGATGTTCCTACTTCAATGCTGGCTACAGTATATGTTGTCAATGAAGATGCACTACGTGGGCAGAACAAGAGTGCAAGAGTTTCATCTTGCTGTCCTGGATAAGGCGTTAAAGTGGGCTACTGTGGTTTGGGAGCAGGGAGATGAGAACATCATGTCAATCACCCAGTAAAAACAGACGTTTAGGAGAGTTTTTGATCACTAACAAGAAGGCGAGGGTACCAATGAGAAGCTGTTAATGCACTGCCAGAGAGAGACCAGTGCTGTGCAGTGGGTGGTACCACCTGACACTGAAGGCTGCATACAATCCAAGGGTCACAATGTTTTAATTGTGGCGGCCCATAAAACCATGTCCAGAGTTCCTTTACCTGACCAATGATTTCCAGCATGGAATGATCAAAACCTCTTTCCTCCTTTCCTCCTTATTCCCCCAGATAAGTAACATACACCTTATTATATTCTGAGAATTCCCACTGATAAGGCATATGCTGACATGATTAGATCTTTTTATATTATAGCTTTATTTGACTCTGGTGGCATTGGTGAAAACTTCATAGATCATGCCCGTGGTGCCAAGGTCAGGATACCACTTGTCCTATTTTAGCACCACCTTTATGACCAAGCTCAAGATTGGCGAGCCATTGGGATAGAATCACTGATTAATGCACAAAGTGTGGTCCGTACATAAGGGTATCAGAGCCTGATCTCCTTAAGGAAAGCGTTTTAAGATTAACCGACAAAATTTCTTGTTATCCTGATTGTCCCCTGAATGGAGTGATATAAATGCCCAATTTACTCAAAATAAGCCAATCGGGTCTGTCATGTAAATGCTACTGTATGATTCTTCCTGTACTTACCTTAGCCTCTACCACTATAGAGAGCCCCTGAGCTCCTTGAGTCTGGACAGTACAAAGCATTGTTCAATAAGGTTATAAAGGCCTTGGCCATGGTCTTCCACCTCACCAGATGTATGATTATGTTATAGGATTGCTGGAAGGCAGCCAGAGCCCCCTTCACCAACAAGTGTATCCCAACTCACAGTTGGAAATTAAAGCATTGGAAAAAAAAAATATCCCAGCAGTGCTAAAAAAAGAAGAAGAAAAGGTGTTCTCCATCCCTGCATAGATTACTTCCTTACTCAATCACTCATTCTCGTTAGTGCTTATCCTGTACAGGTTTGTGGGAGGCCTGGACCCTATCCCAAGGGTCTTCAGGCAAAAGGCAGTGGACCGTATACTCTGGATGTGGTTCCAGTCTATTGCAGGGCAAACAAGAACACACATTCTCACACTCACTTACACACTGTGGGGAATTTGGAAATGCCGATTAGACTAATCTGCATGACTTCGGACTGTGGGAGTAAACCGGGGTACCCGGAGGAAACCCACCAAGCACGGGAAGAACATGCAAAATCCATACACACAGACCGGAAGGCCCAGGAGATGTGAAGGCCACCATTGCATGGATTACTCATGGTTAAACACACTCATTCTCAAAGCTTTTGAACAGCCTAAGTGAGACCTGTGTAGCACAGTCTGGCACAGATTTGTGAAGGGGATGAGTAGATGACTACGTTTAGCATTACATCCGGTCACTACAGAGAACTGTAATGCCATACAGAAGAAAAAAAAAAACAAAGCTGCAATCGCATATTTCTCAAGAAAGTTCACACAGGCAGAGAGAAACCATGACATTGGGCAACCAGAAGCTTTTGGTGGTAAAACTGGCCTTGGAGGAATGGCAGCATTGGCCTAAGGGGTCTAAGCTCCTGTTTCACATCATATAATGTGAATTCACACCAACCACTATAACCATGAATATGTGAATATAGCCAGGAATATAAATGCCAGACAAGCTTGGTAGGCACTGTTCTTTATTAGATTTAATTTCACCCTGTCATATAAGCAAGGCTCAAGAAATGTCAAGTCTGACTCCTGTTCCCGCTAATGTCTAGCAACTCCACATTGTGGAAAATGTACTCTGCCTAAGATATGATTTGCATAGCTAACCTACAACACAACACCCAGGCTCAACTTTTTGATCAGCTTCCTGAAGATAAATATTTGCAAGCCAGGATGGATTGTGACATAATACCATTCCCTGCTCTGCATCCACTAAGGCCAAAGTGCCACAAACTCCATAAGCTTATACCTCTGTCTATGCTATGGTTGCATATTGCAGTCTTTTATCAAGCCTTGCCCCTGATATCTCTTAGACACATGCCTCTATTAAATCTTCCCTTGGCATTTTGTTTAGCAAAGCTTCTATTCCAGCAGGAATTCAGTCTATATGGTATACCAGAAGACATTTTACAAGCCTGGAAGGGAGTCTCCATCAGTCTAATGTCCAGTTTTCACCCACAGACCAACTAACAGATGGAACCTGTGGACCAGGAAGTGGGGGAGAGTTGGGAACAGTACATTTGTGCTGAAAATCCAGATGATCAGGCATAGAGAATATTCACAAAATGTAGACACTCAGCCACCAAGCACACAACATTTCTATGTGTTTTAGGATATCAGCCTTCACTGTGTCCAAGGAAAATGCCACCCACACCAGCAGTAACCCAGCAGTTAATGAACGGTTGAAGCAGGGTGAACAGTTGTGGGACTACACTCACTGACAGCTCGTACAATAGCATCGACAAAAAAAAAAAAAAAAAAAAGTTTGCAGAATGTCATCAGAGAACCAGCCCTCAACACAAACCAGTTGATGGCCAGTGACCAGAGACCTGCGACCAGCCATAGATACAGCAGATGCATAATGAACATAAATGAAGTACTGAACCTGCCACATCACCACCAGATATCCATTTCAATTATGGATTGCACTTCAACATCAGTACAGTGACAGGGATTGCTGTTGGAAGAGATGCGACCCATCACCAATAAATGTACACATTTCCAGGCCATCCTAGACTTGAGGTGCAGTGGTAACAAATTTGAATATCTTATTGACTATGGGTGGTATGGACCAGGGAAGAGACAATGGATTTAGTGCAGCTACACACGAATGACTTTCCAATTAAAGTATCATTGTTTTTAAGTAAATATATATCAACGTATATTGTATATCTGTTTATCTGTATCTATTCATCAGCAGTTTTTCATTCATTTAGCACGTTCAGCAGTTTGACGATCATGATGATGAAAAACAAGACACACAGGTAGATGGAACTCAGGCCAAAACGTCTGTATACACAACATTGTCAGCTGCAATCTGCAGACCAAATGATGATTAGCTTTTACAGTACGATTCCTGCAGATGCACCGGATTCAAGGCGAGCTCCTGAGTCAAAATGAGATGAGCGTGTGGCGTAAAAAAAAAAAAAAAAAGCAATAGTCCTTTTCTTTATGTCCTCTCAAGAGGGGATTTATGAACTCTGGCTCATTTGTCAAAGCAGCAGCAACATAAAGCAGTGCAAATATGAGCTATCATGTGCAGAACAGAAAAGCGTTCTGCGGGTAATGTGCTGCGATCGAGAGTTTAATGAGTTTGCACTTTCAATCCTCTCTGGTTTGATCCATGTTTTGTGCTGAGGTCTTTAGGGTCCTCGGTGTCAGAGTACTGTAATGGCATTTCCATTATAGATCTCTGCTCTTTTCTCCAGCAACTTTGGGATTCCAGCTGAGAGACAGAGAGAGAGAGAGAGAGAGAGAGAGAGAGAGAATTTGCATTAGAAATAGAATGAACTGTCGGAAATGTTTTGACTGAATTATGATTATTGCTTTAAGACAAAAAAAAAGACCACAATGTAAAACCATTTCAAAAGTCCCCAGTCAAAAGGCAGCAGTGGGACCTAATTAGCCAGTACAGGACAGTGATGAGTAATGATCGCAAAGCATTCAGGGATAAAAATGAGCGTATTGCTCTTTCTCGCTTCTCTTTTTTTGTCACAAATTTTGACAGTGGCTTTAGAAACTGCTTTTCTTTCAGTGATGAAGCCCCTGTATCACTGTGCAGCTTCCTCTATCCATGATAATTAGCCTGCCATTTGCACACGATTTGCACACCATGTCGGTTCAGTGTGATTGCATGGCAATTAGATTTACAACTCCAGGCAGGAGTCGCGAACGCTGAAGGAGAAGCGGTGTCTGATAAGATGACGAAAAAGGTCAACGAAACTCCAAGCTCCATTTTCCACTAACAAACCTTGGATAATGACTGTTAGGTAGTCAAGCAGAGGCAGTCCTGAACAATACTCCTCAATTATCCAGCCCTTATTAAAATTATTTACAAGTATTTCCATACACCAATTTCTCGAATTGTACCTTCGAGAGATTTTTTGGTAACGCTGATGTTATTAAGTGTGTTAAAGGGACAATTCAGTGAGGATTTTTCATGTTAACCAATCTCCATAAAACTTGGATCTGTTTGACAGCACAGAGGGAGCAAGGGAAGCTAAGATACATCAGAAAAAGATGTTTTCTCACCCAGTTCGTAAAAAAAAGGTGTGAAATACGAACCAGCGAAAAACTAACACTTATGCTTAAATTCGGTAGCATCACATTTTCCTGACAGATTTTTAATTCAATTATCTGACTTGATGGACAGATTTAATCCACTTATGATTTCTCATACCATCATTAATTAACCCCAAGCTACTGTAACCGTGCGCTTAAACGTCCAGTGATGCAATTCAGACATTGCAGACTTTTCCCCCTAGGAAGTTAGCCAGCTCTATTTGTCTTTACACATACTGTAGATTTGTTTCAGATCACTTTCTTTGAAGCGTTTAGTAAGAAATGACTTTCACAAAGTTTGTGTTAAGCTGATACTTCAAAGGCAGCACAGGGTCCGGTTGCATGTTCTCCCCGTGCTTGGTGGGTTTCCTCCAGGTGCTCAGGTTTCCTCCCACAGTCCAAAGACATGAACGTTAGGCTGATTGGTTTTCCCAAATTGGCCATACTTTGTGTGTGTGTGTGTGTGTGTGTGTGTGTGTGTGTGTGTGTGTGTGTATGTGTGTGTGTGTGCCCTGCGATGGATTGGCACCCTGTCCAGAGTGTAACCCTGGGATAGGCTCCAGGCTCCCTGTGACCCTGTATACAGGATAAAGCGTTATAGATGATGAGTGAGTAATATTAAAAAAAAAGTGTTTTAAAATTAGACATTGAAAGCTGTATATGGCATTTTAGGTGAGGAAAGCTTGAAGTTTGAAGATTCACAATCATATCTCCCGATTTCTATACAAATTTGTACAATATTTACATAAACTCAGTAGGTCATGCAACATACAGTACTCCCTACCTACATTTCTGTGTAAGTATCCTCTAAACTATACTGATTGGGCACAACAAGCAAACAAGCAAACAAACAAAACACCATCTGGATTTAGATAAGAAAATACTCAGGCTTTGATGGGATAATTACTGCAGTGATTAATGTATTTCACCTGAAATCAATTCTGTGAACGCAAACTGCTGCAGTATGAGCACAGAAGCTTCCCATTTCTTAAACAGCCATGTCAGAAAATGTCATGGAATGGTCGTGGAAAACAGTGTTTCAGAAACCTCAATTTACAGTACTGGGCTGGATCAAGCAAAGACAACAACTAAGGAGATTGCTGAAATGACTGGAAATTTGGTTAAGAACTGTACAACACATGATTAAAACCTGGACGAATAGAGCTGAACTGTAAACTGGAAAAGAAATGTGGTCGGAAAAACAATGACGCTCATTCTCTGAAAAATAAATAAATAAATAAATAAATACAGTATGATTGGAACTAAAGACAGATTTTCTTCCACAAAGGTAAATGAATCTTTTACATCCAATTTCATATCTTCATGTTTTAGATCCAATGACGTTCTCTCAGTTAGATGATTTAAAAAGAATTTATACCATAAACATGTAGATGAAACTCCTATCTATAGTGTTAAATAAGGTGACAGATCCCTGATTGGTTTGTTACTCCGAGTGATCACACACCTGTATATGACAGAGGAGACGCTCATCTAGCCAAATCCCAGAGCTTCATATCGGCCCTTCAGTTACCTCGAGCCCCGAGATCTTTTCTCCTCTGCCTGTCTCTAAATGTATTGGTCCTGCATTATATAGTGTGTGTTGTGTTTGTCTGCTTCAATTCCTTTCCATTACCTGCACACAGAAAGGCTGGCAAGGAATCTGAGAGTGCATTCTGTGCAGTTGTTATATGTATGTGAAATATTTGTTATTTCCAAATTCTTACCCACTGATTTTTAAAATAACACACAGTTCAGTACACCTTATATACGTTTTATGCTATAAATATGATTATAGCAAAATTATTGCACAAAATAATGTTATTTAATATCTATAACATTTTTGTGCAGTTTTCACTATCATTTATTTGTGAGTCTTCATTACAATTTCACATATTTAACCATTCATATTTAATGAAACATTTCATAATTGGTTTAATCACATTTTACACACTATCGGTTGCTGTAGTGAGAAACAGAATGAATCTGAAGGAGGATTGCATGCCAGTGATAACAGACTCTGGGAAAGTTCAGGTACTGTATTTCAACATGATAAGTTGGTTCCATAAGATAAAATAACATTTCCTGCACTATTACTACCTTCATATTTCAGTAAATGTCAGTAGGATTAACATTAAAATATTTGATGCAGCATTTTTCATATTATGAGATATTCTGCATTAAATAATTACAATAAAAAATTTGTCATCTACTAAAAATATGCCATATTGTCTGGCCAAGAAAAAAAAAAAACTAAAAAAAAAAAATACTTTAATCATTCCCATGTTCAGTTAAAATATGAATATGAATTAAAAGAATGTATGGTGCACAATATATCACATGTAACAGACAAAAATAAAATAAAAAAATAGTTGATGCAAATGATTTTTCTTGCTAGTCTGTAACCTGGTCAAATCCCAGTAAAACCTATTTGTTTTTTATCTTAAAACTTCAGCTTTTTAGCCTTTTTTGGGTTCTCCTTCTGGGCTTTCAGCTCTTTCTTGGCTTCTTGGCATCAGGTTCAATGTATGTTCCTGCTGCTTCCATTGTTCTCTTACATGCACCTGTTGATCTTGCTCTAAATCCAAACTCCCCTCCAGCTGCATGCTGGATTTTGTCTCTTTTGGGCTCTGATCCAGCTCTTTCTGAGGAGACTGCAGCTCAGTGATATTTTGCAGCATTCCTTTCCTCCACCTTATTGTTCTGCTCCTTCTTAATCTTTCTGAGATCTCTTTTTTTCTTTGTCCTTCTCAAGGTCTTGCATTTTTATTTTTTTTTTGGCCTTGCTTTTTTTTCCCCTTGTGCATAATTCCAGCATCACCATGGCTTTTGTCTACTGTGTTTCTTTTCTTTTCTTCTCTCACTAGTGCAGAGCTTGTCTTTTCTTTTTCTCTAGCTAGACCTTTTCTAGCTGCACTCACTCTAAAACAACAGTGCCCTTAATCAGTTCAAGCATCATCTCCAACATGTCACTGTCCTCCATTCTAGTTTCTCTGTCATGTTCCTTTCTATTTTTTCTTCCATGCTTTTCTTCAGCACCTCCTGCAATCTTGGCACTAAAAGATCCTGCTTGGATTTCTTCTTCTGCATTCAGATTTAGTTCCAGTCTTTTGTGGCATCTCTGATTTGTCTTTTTTCAGACATTTCTTTATATACCCGCTCACAAAAGTGAGTACACCCCTCTAATTTCAGCAAACATTTTAGTATATCTTGTCAAAGGGCAATGCTGTAGAAATGAGACTTGGATATATTTTACAGTAGTCAATGTTACTGTGGCCGTGAAGTGCAAAACAAAATAACATTAAAAAACAAAATAACAAAACCCAAAACAAAATAACAAATACAAAATAACAAAAACGAAAATAATAAACCAAATGAGACAACACAACGACAATTCAGTCAAATCGGAAAAGGTAGGTATAGTTCTCGAATTAAATTCTTAGCGCTGATTGGAAGAGACATCCGTCACTCGAAACATACAAGCAGTACTGTCAAGTGAAGCCAAACGTATTTTAAAAGCACATTTAACACAACTTAGTTGACCAAAGTGATGTAAAATCCTAAAATACTGAAATGAATCCTTAAATGAAAATACATCTAAATGTCCGTGAGGTTGCAGTACTTCCTGTATAGTCTGAGTAACAGATGTCTCGTCCAATTAGCGGTAAGAATCAACAAGCTGAAAAAAGGTAGGTGTGGCTTGCGAATGACATTCTTACCACTGATTGGACGAGACATCCGCCACTCAAGCTTAGCGGTAGGATTTAATTCGCAATCCAACGTAAGCATGTTGATTCTTACTGCTGATTGGACGAAACATCTGTCACTCAAAATATACAGGAAACACTGCAGTCTCAAAACATACAAGAAGTACTGTCAAGTGAAGTCGAATTTAGTTTTAAAGCACGTTTAACACAACTTGGCCAAGGTGCTGTATACAATCCTAAAATACTAAAAATAATCCTTAAATGAAAATACATCTAAATATCCGTGAGGTTGCAGTACTTCCTGTATATTCTGAGTAACAGATGTCTCGTTCAATTAGCGGTAAGAATTAACAAGCTGAAAAAAGGTAGGTGTGGCTTGCGAATGACATTCTTACTACTGATTGGACGAGACATCCGCCACTCAAGCTTAGCGGTAGGATTTAATTCGCAACCTAACGTAAGCATGTTGATTCTTACCGCTGATTGGACGAAACATCTGTCACTCAAAATACACAGGAAGTACTGCAGCCTCACGGACATTTAGATGTATTTTCATTTAAGGATTTTTTTTTAGTATTTTAGGATTGCATACAGCACCTTGGCCAAGTTGTGTTAAATGTGCTTTAAATTAAAATTGACTTCACTGGCAGTACTTCTTGTATGTTTTGGGTGACAGATGTCTCTTCCAATCAGCGATAAGAATTTCATTTGCAAACTATACCTACCTTTTCCGGTTTAACTTCCGGGTTGTCGTTGTGTTTTCTCATTTGGTATTTTGTTTCTGGATTTGTCGTTGTGTTTTCTGATTTCTATTTGAACAATAGTGCTCACACAAAACAGTGACACTTTGGACACTGACATGTTTGCTTAGAATCTACTCATTTTTGTTGCCAGTTATTTAGACAACAATGTCTGCATGTAGAAGACAGTAAATCTGTTGTGCTATACAAGCTGCACACTGACTTTCAATTCTATAGTATTTAAGAACATATATTAAAGTGCTTGCTGAAATGTGAAGGGGTGTACTCACTTTTGTGAGATACTGTATGTATATTTCTGTATAAAATGTCTGAGCAGATTGATCAACTTAAAGACACGAATAACTATTTGATCTCATGTATAGAAGGATGTCATCTCCAGTGGTGATTCCATAACTGTCAGACTTCGCTTAGTCAGACTAAAGCTAAACCATTTGGTTAGCATTTATCACTTCATATTTAGAGCCATCCTGATCTTCATGTACCGTATGTGAAAGTTCATCCCTAGAATCCCTATATCATGGGTCATAGGAGTTGACACATGAAGTGCTGCTATCGGGACCGAAAGCGCTCTGAGTAATGACCGGTGCTTTTGAGTAGTTGATGTTTGCGATGTTCATCTCTGGCCAGCTGCTTGTACGATGTCAAGAGCCCATGGGGAATTCAAGTCAGGTCTCTCCTACATGCCTGGGGTGCAGTGGGTTCAGCCGCGAATGATAAAACAATCTGTTCTTCAATATTTTGGAGTCATGCTCTGAACCAGAAAAGTCAACATTAATATCTAGAAACATGGCCCTCTGGTCACACACAGCTCAAAGCTGTATAGATGTAAATAGCTTCCTGCTTCTGTTACACCCGGTGTCTGGCTCTCTAGCAGCTTAAATATGGACGTGACATTCCTCAATCCCCTGGCTCTGCAAAAAGCCAGGTTTTGAACAAACCTGGCAAAACAGCGACCAACTGCCTGTTGATCCTTCTCTGTTGCTGGCACACAATAACCCTGCCCAGGACAGACATAAGCTCTCAGGGATAATTCTGCAGATGATGCTCTTTTGGGATGAGCCTCCACTGGCTAGCCAAAATAAAAATATAAGGGCTTTTGTGGCCATGGTGACGCTCTTGTTTCAGCAGCCTCATCAAAATAGCAAGCAATTCCCTGCTAAGATGAAAATCTTGGTGATGTCTTGTTCGGTATTAGGACGCAAATGTTGCAGTGAAATCGAACAGTTCAGAGAGCAGTAATAGGTTGCCAGGTTTTCATTCCGTGATAGAAATTTGATAGAGACTAAGTTTTTTTTTTTTTTTTTTTTGAGCCTAGCGTGATGGATGTCTCTTTCAGTAGATTCAGTGCCTTAATATTTTATGACTAAAGACACTATCTTGGCATGGATAGAGTCAGCGCTTCAGATGGCTACAGAGAAAATACATTGAGCTGAGAATGGATGTGTTTTGGTTTGGCATCAATAGAAGCTCTGTAGCCTATTATCTGCAACCAATGGTGTATCTATAGCAACTGTCTACAACATTCTCAGCCGTCTTTGTCCAATTAGCTGTGTGCCACACACACAGCTTCTTCTAGTCTCAGATGATGGGTACCCTGCCTGACCAAGGAAATATATCTTTTTGCTACATTGGTCTATTTTACCCAGAAAGATTTTGCATCCGGTTCATATACATCACAAATAGCTACACTTATCTCCATGAGGATTGGGAAGCTGCTCGATTGAACTACAGCATCTGTGAATGCTGCTCTGGGAAAACTAGCATTTTGCCTACTTCATGCATTTTTTATGCTTTGTATTTGATCACCCCCCTGTCTGGCATGAAGAGTGGGAAGAAGCTGCCGAAAAAGTTGATATACAGTAGAAGTTTATACTGGCATTAGCACTAGAGTTACTTGTTCTGAGTTAGAGAATTTCACACAACCTGTCTTCTGCACTTTCCCAACCACCCATTTATTGACAAGAAAGTGATGTGATTTTTGATTCTTGGTGGATTCACATGGTCAGCAGCAATACTCAAATAGGCTGTGGCATTGAAGCACTTAGTGGGATTGGTATTAAATTGCCCTAAGCATGAGAAGACCAGATTCTCCTCACCATTCTATGACGCTTGGACTGATGATACAATTCAGGGGAAGTCCACGAATTTATGCTTGTGGTGCTACATTTTTACCCTACCATCCATGTACCTCGAGATATATCAGATCAGGCTGTATTTTTAGAGCCCAGTTTAGGTTCGGCTTCTGAGCCCGACTTGGTCTTCTGCTGTTGTACTCCATTCACATCTTGCTGTGCCTTCTCGGATGCTTTTCTACTCACCACAGTGGTGCACAGTTATTATCGTTCTGTCCACTCTAATTACGCTGTATGATTTCATGCAATGCACTTCTGGCAAATGATTGGCTGCAATTAGGTGTGCAGGCATGGTCAAAGAAACGTCAGTCAAGAGTTCCTCCAAGAATGATCAACACTTCAGCGGAATAGTGCTGGCTTTGCTATGTTATTGCTCTGAAATATTTCTGTTCATCTCATAAATAATGGAGATATTTATTCACAAAATCCGAGTACATGGTTTCATTCTATAAAGTATATAGGTGGTCAGGGGTAGCTCAGTGGTTAAGGCATTGGACTACGGTTCGGAAAGTCCCAGGTTCAAGTCCCACTACCACCAAGTTGTCCCTGTTGGGCCCTTGAGCAAGGCCCTTAACCCCAACTGCTCAGATGTATAATAAGTATATGTATAATAAGATAAAAAATGTAAGTCGCTCTGGATAAGGGCGTCTGCCAAATGCCTAGATGCAGATGCAGGTGGGTATCTAATGCAAAGCCGAAGCAACCTGGAACTCTAGTCCAAGTTGTCATCATTTTCACTACTTTTCTCAATTCCATTGTCACTTTCCCTATCAAAACAATTACAGCTTTTTATGTAACCATAAAGTCACAAAGCATAAACTCCTCTATCCTCAAAATATCAGATGGCCAAATGTTGCACCACTACCTCCGATTTTTAAAACACATTCAAAGACATCAGTGTTAAACTGGTATATATTTATATTTTTTGTGAGGGTTGGGTGGTGTTGAGGGGATTTTCCAGATTTCCCCCCTATTTTAGTCGTTTCCATTTCCCACACGTCACTAGGGGACTCCCACATTAAGGGGAACTACCAGTCAGGGAGGGTCGAAGACTTTCCTCCAAACCACATAACGCCAGGCAAACAACACAGAGGACAACACAATCTATTCCTTCTGCTTGCATGAGCTCACAGATGCCTGTGATTGACTGCAGAGCCGTGCTTGATGTGAGAGCACTAAGTGCCTCCCATCCCTCTTCTCTGAGTGACTTGTGCCAATCGGCCAATCAGCTTTCTCTATGCCCCCAGATGCAGAAGACTACAGCATCACCCAGGATTCGAACTTGCTATCTCCTGGTGATGATTCGGTGAACACTTCACTTCTGCGCTACTTGGGGGCCAAAACTCCTTTAAGAAAACATACAATTTTATTAACATGCAATTTTTTATAAAATTTGAAAACTCAGCAGTGTGTCTGTAGAGACATGTACAGTACATTATCTCTGTGTTTTTTTTTTTTGCTTTTTATTCTTCTTGCTATAGCTTGAGTGCCCACTCAGGGTTTAGGACCTTGATGTTGCGCAATATGTGTAAAGCACTATAACATCCTACTAAAAGTCAATAAATGGTCCATGTACCATGAATGTATACGTAAAGACAACTTTTCATCCCGAAAAGACCTAGTTTTACTTTCTTTAAAAGGCTGTGGTTGATTTAACAGTTTGCACTTTGGCTCTTGTAATGCCAAAGCTGATGGATTTATGCTGGTTTTAAACCCCAGCGCTGTCCATTCCTATCAATTCAGCCATTAATTCCTTACTAAAGGCAGAGAGGGAAAAGGAGTCAACTCCCAGAGCTAGCTGATGCGCTGAAATGTCCATTGTCCTTTTGATCCCAGTTTTCACCAGTTCTCTTTAAGGCAACGCGCATACACACAAAACACACTCACATGCAGCACTTTCCCCCACAGGCAAATCTCGCTAATAGAAATGACACTGCTCATTTTTTTCTCAATTTGCTCTGTATTATTGCCACTTGTAAGGTTTTAGAGATGATTACTCCCTGCTCAGTGAATAGGTTTCACAGTTGCGTTGGTCGTACCATCACCACAATCTTCATAACTAGATTTCTTTTGTTTGGCAAATCAGTTCCAGTGCATTCAGCCCACTGTAAACACCTCCATCAATCACACACGGCTCACGTTTACGGCAATGATTGCTTATAAATATAATAGCCTAACGTAAAAACGAGGCATTTTGTGTAGTATTGTTCTATCAACAGTGAACTCATGAATGCACCATGTACACTTATTAACACTTATTTTCAGACTCACTTATTTTATTAAGTGTTTGAAAGCGAAACACCCTTTTCCAGAGCAAGCATGCGTGTCACCTGTGGGTAGAAACCCTGTCACAGGGTGGGATTTGTTTTCCATGAGGTGCCAATTGGGACAAACAAAATCGGGTCCATTAAATCTCCATGCCCAAAGACGTCTTCCAATATGTAATGTAATACAATCCACTTCACTCATGTTAACTTCCGGTTTTCTGATTACATAAAGCCAGTTAAAAGTCAAAATGTTTATAAAATCTGTCTAAGATCTGAGTCTGATTTCCTATGATTGCTAATACTATGTTCTTGGCGCATGACTTGAGGGTTTTATTGCTCTTTGGCTTTATCCTCGCCAGCAATTCATACACATTATAGTCTTGCTATGTATAGCAATAATACAGAAAACTTACAGATCTGCATTGTTTATTGCTTTGCTTGGTTAATAAACCATCCGTAGTGCATAAATATATATACTGTATATTATAAATATAACATCTGTCTGGCTGTGTGAATCTACAGGCTCAGCTAGAAAGAAATCAGTCTCAGCCTCATTTCTTCCAAACATTCTTGGTTTTTCCTTACAACCAGTCATGCTGTTATTGTGTGCTGTGGGTTGCAGCGTCGGGTCTACATGAATTGGACATGTTTGCCCACCGAATTCCCAATCCATTCCCAACCCAATGGGCGCACAATTGAATTGAGATCTGGCGAGTTTGAAGGCTGGGTTGGCAGCCTTGGGCTCTTTGCTTGCTGAACCTCATCTGTGGCGGGCTGTGTTGCATTGGATGTTCTGGTGCATTTGTATCATGTCCAGCACAGATTTATTTTCTTTTCTTTTTGATTTGTGGTGCATAAGCCTTTCTGTACGATTGGACCAGACGGCCTGGCCCTTGCAGCCACATAAATAAATGGTGTTATTGTTATTGCTGATCATTGTATGTATAGATACATATAAACCCAGCATAGGTCAATGACTTATATTAGTGTAATATAATATTAATAATATAATCTTTAATATAAATTTTTTACCACTACTGGAATATGGGAATAACATTGCAAAAATATAAAATCTTGAGCTTCTACTTCTTCTTATTATTATTTTATCATAGAAACAACCATAAACAACCATGAAAAGGTGATCATGCTGTTTATTTATTTCATTTGCTCATGTGACC
Organism: Clarias batrachus; assembly: GCA_003987875.1. Taxonomy (NCBI): domain Eukaryota; kingdom Metazoa; phylum Chordata; class Actinopteri; order Siluriformes; family Clariidae; genus Clarias; species Clarias batrachus. The sequence continues at coordinate 12,033 of QMIH01000426.1, read as the reverse complement.
TCTTTTTAAAAAAAAAATGTTTTTGCTCAGTCAATATATATATATAACAGCAAAACAAATAATAGCTAAAGTCCTCTAAGTATTAATTGATAATATAATATATTGGCATCAATAGAAGCTCTGCATTATATATTACAGTATATCTATCTATCTATCTATCTATCTATCTATCTATCTATCTATCTATCTATCTATCTATATATATTGTATATTAATATTAGGATATTAATACTAGTCATTTCCAGATGATAGAACAGATCAATCAAATGATTATCCAAGATAAGACTGAAAGAACTTTAGTGGAACTTTGGGCTTTGATTATACACGAGTATGCAGTAACTGCTCTGCGCCTCTCTTTTTACTCTCAGAGAAGCATTTATCTCCATCAATACCCGTCCCTCTCGGATTAAAGACAAGATGCAGACTCGCACCTAATGGCTTTCTGAAAATTTCCACCAGCACCTAATCACAGCATGCTGCGAAACATAACGTCGATATCAACATTACTGCTTTTCCTACACACGTTATGTACCTAACTGATTTTTTTTTTTCTTGTTCGATGTAAATAGTTGATTGCAGAATATATATTTTTTGTAATAATGTTGCTAAATACCAAAAAATAATAAGGAAAATGACAGTTTTCCTTTTTCTTTTTAGGAAATTGGACATGATTGAAAATGAATTACTGCTGAAACATTGTTCTTGAACACAGCACAATATTTTAGATTTTGTAAGCCCTTCTTATGATATGTCCACGCCGGCTAATGGAGAAGATAAAAACTGTTCGGGTTTTACATTTGGAATCACTGGTCATTATTTGATTTAAAGAAAATAGGCGCTTGGCTATTTAAGGACAGTAAAAGTTTTCACACAAAAGAAGAGTACAAGGTGAATGTCTCATTGTAATTCAGAGTTAGTGTCTAAATAAATACCGCATATCTTTTCTCTGCAGACGGTTTAATCACATTACATTAGCGAGTGAATCCGTATTAACTGTCTCTCTTTGCCGAGTGTGGCATTTTATTCACAATAAAAGAATCAATAATCTCGTCCGTGTCATGAATTTGTTCAGTTGATAAAGTGATGCAACCTGAAACTTGTCCAAATCAGTTAACAGCAATCTAATTGGTCCTGAAGGAAATAGAGATTAGAAAGGATGTGAGAAATCTACTCCCCTCAACTGCAGGATTTATTTATTTATTTATTATTATTTTTTTTTTAAAACACACTCACTATTCTGGATAGTTTCATCTAATACTGTACCACATCTGTGCTTTCTGATGTCTGTCATGTCTGTGCTGATTGTCTTGGCGCTCTTTTGGAGCCATGGCAGCTCCTCAGCCGTGATTTTCTTTGCTCATCCAAAGATGTTTGACAGCTGTTTCACTTCTGAAAAATACAAAAAAAAAAAAAAAACATGAGGAGCTCTCTTGTTACTAACACTGCCACTAAGGTTCTGGGATTTGAAACCCTGCCTGAAGTCTCTGGTGTTTTGTCCAAATCTATGAGTCAGCCTGAGTTTCTAGAGCTGGATGACACACAGATTGATTGCTGGAACACTTTGTTTGGGTGACGGTTGCAATACAAATCAGCAGCTGAAGATTTAAAGCCGCAGTAATTGATTGTATTTCAGTGTTGCAGGTGATTTAAAGGTTATGGATTAAACGCTTTGATGCAGGTGCAATCAGTCTTATTTGCACTGAGCCAGGGGACTTATAGCTGTTAATATTCGGAGAACTTGTAATTGTAATTTTAAAAGGGTTTGTGCTGTTCTAGAAAAATAGCCAATGACAAGATGGTGAAGTGCATTTACTCTATATACACCGCTGCTTATTTTTACTATAAACAAACATAAAAATGACTTAACAATACATACTTCAGTTTAAGGTTACATTTAGTCAAAGGTGGAAGGTCACTAAGTACATTTATGTTATGTTTTACTGTTACTTAACTAGTTTTATTAGAGGATACTTTTTACAGTACTTTTACTCCACTACATCATACAGCCAGGACCAAAAGTTTTGAGAATGACACAAATATTAATTTCCACGAAGTCTGTTGCTTTAGTGTTTTAAGATTTTTTTTTTGTCAGATGTTACTGTGGTATACTAAAGTATAATTACAAGCGTCAAAGGCTTTTGTTGACAATTACATTAAGTTTATGCAGTGTTGACGCTTCCTTTTCCAGACCTCTGCAGTTCATCCTGGCACGCTGTCAATCAACTTCTGGGCCAAATCCTGCCTGATAGCAACCCATTCTTTCATAATCACTTCTTGGAGTTTGTCAGAATTTGTGGGTTTTTGTTTGTCCACCCGCCTCTTGAGGATTGACTGCAAATTCTCAATGGGATTACGGTCTGGGGAGTTTCCAGGCCACAAACCCAAAATTTTTATATTTTGTTCATCAAGCCAACTTAGTTATTATTTTTGCCTGATGCCTGGAAAGAGCATTGATCATAACCAAACTGTTCTTGGATGGGTGGGAGAAGTTGCTCTCTCAATGGTAAATTTATTAACATTCTTTATTCATGGCTGTGTTCTTAGTCAAAATTCCCCATTCCCTTAGCTGAGAAGTGAACTCGCACATAAATGGTCTAACGATGCTTCACAGGTGGCATGACACAGGACTGGAATCAGTGTTCAGAACTGAATAGCACTATGATACAGAGACCTTAAAAGGGGGAGTTTTATTATAATTAAAATGTTCCTTGTTTTAGAACTCGTAATGTTGTAATGACAGCCATACTGGTTTTATTCACCTAGGCTGGGTATGGGGATTGTAACTCCCAAACAACTAAAATTGAAAAGTACAACACAGCAAATTCCATATCCTTATGATGAATTAAAATGACTAACTTTTATAAAAACCTGGTAAAGTGGTTGACTCTCTATTTAATGTACAGTAAATGGCAAGCAAATAAGAACACCCCCCCCCCCCCCCGCCCCAGTGTGAGACTTGGGTGTGTCCTCAGTGTCTTCTCAAACATGCAGCAAGTGCTTTTCACAATGAGAAAAGTAGAAGTACAGGACGAGCCAACTACAGTATTTTATATTAAAAAAGTCAAATTTATAAATAAAAAAAACATAATCACAATAAGACTTATGCTAACGCTACGTCTGTAGCCGTACCACTTATGAGTGAAATATATAATTGAGAGTCTTATTTCCAACTCTCACTGTGTTACTGTGAACTGTAAGCTACTGCATAACTAGAATTACCTACTTTTTAGAGCTCCAAGTCATTTGCCATTATCTAGCTAAAATCTGAACCCAAAGTTATGCCCTTGACTACAGCTTATTAATGTTTACCTCTTTTTTTCCCCTCTATCAGAAATGCCAGTACAGTAATTGACACCCAGTGTGTAATCATCACTCCGATAGCATCGGTGTAGGTTTTACCTTCGCGACTTTTCAAATGTCCAAGCCACACTGCCTCAGATCCTGCAGAGCTTTTGATGACTTTCTGTCTTAGTGTGTTTTTGAAAGGCCGAGCTCTGGTACACAAGCTCACATCTCTGTTTGAAGGTAGAAAAACAGCAAGTCTCTGCAGTGCAGAGGTTCAGTAAGAGATTTTGTGAAAAATGAGACACAAACATCTGGAGATCAGAACATCTGTCAGCCCTAGTTATTTGTATACCTTATACTTGTTTACTCCTGATGTAATTTATCATGCTTAATGTAACATGCTATTTGTCTAGCTAAACTGCCATGACTGTTCAGGTAGTGATTGTATAAGCTTCTTGCACTTGGTTAAGATTTTGGGGGTATGTCTGAATTACTAACTCGAATTTAAGGTAACTTTATGGATATCTGCATATCACCATTGCCCTCAAATGATCATGACAGCATCTCCAAGAAATAATAGTGTCGGGCATCTTGATTGATCTAGGCTTGCAACTATAATTAGCAATCCAAGGGTGCTCTGATCTGGAACAATGCTTGTGAGCCATTATAGTTTCAAAACTTTTAGGTTTTTTCCACTTTGCCGAATTTAAGCAGAAGATAATGAAATTCATCCCTGCGCATTCCCTCTGTTATAGCTGTGTAAAAGCACAAGTCAGCTGTGTTTTGTTTTACTGAGTTGTTGGATATTTTTCCTGTGAAAAGCTTGCATTAAGTGACAGTTTCAAATACATCAGCTTTGTAATATCAGAAGATAATAAAGCGAGTGGACCATTTGCACTAATGCATGAGAGTGAATAGAGCATAAAGCCTGTTATTTTGTATCCATCACTTTCTGAAGCTCACTAAGTAAAAACAAAACCCATGTGGAAGTGGCTTTTTGCATAACTGCAAGTGCATGAAAATAGCCTGAAAGCTGCCAGCTTAAAACTTACCTCATTCATTCATTCATTCATTCATTCATTCATTCATTCATTCATTCATTCATTCATTCAGACAGACAGACAGATAGACAGCCAGTCATTCAATCACTTGGTCAGTCAGGCATTTGGTCATTCATTTAGCCACTTAACCTGAGATTCAGTCAATCAGTGACTTACTGGTTTATTAATAGTCAGTCAATGTCTCAGTTTGTGGATCAGTCCTGTTCTGTCACTTATTCAGACACTCAGATTGTCAGGAATTTTATCAGTCTGTGTCTCAGTCATTATCAGTTAGTCAGTTTCATAATCTGTTAGTTAGACAGTAAGTCTGCCAGTCCATCATTTAGTCACTTAGTCAGTCAGTTATTCAGTCACACAGTTATTTTGTCACTTAGTAAGTTGTTAGTCAGTCAATCTGTCAGTAAGCAAGATAATCAGTTAGTCAGTCAGTGATTTATTCATTGAGTCATTTATTCAGCCAATCAGTCAGTCATTCAGTGAGTCAGTTAGTCAGTTAGAATGACAGTCAGTCAGTCAGTCAATCAGTAATTTATTCAGTCATCCAGCCAATCAATCAATCATTCAGTCACTTAATCATTCAGTCACTCAGGAATTTATTCAGTGAGTTATTCAGTCAGTCAGTCAGTCAGCCATTTAATCAGTCAGTCAGTCAGTTAGAAAACCATCCAGTCAATCAGTAATTTATTCAGTAAGTCATTCAGTTAGTCAGTCAGTCATTTAATCTGTGAGTGATTCAGTCAGTAAATTATTCAGTGAATCATTGTCAGTCAGCCAGTTAGAAAGCAAGTCAGTCAGTCATTTATTCAGTGAATCAGTTAGTCAGTTATAATGACAGTCAATCAGTCTGTCAGTAGTTTATTTAGTCAGYCAGCCAATCAATCAGTCAGTCAGTCATTTAATCATTCAGTCACTCAGGGATTTATTCAGTGAGTTATTCAGTCAGTCAGTCAGTCAGTCAATCATTTAATCAGTCAGTCAGTTAGAAAACCATCCAGTCAATCAGTAATTTATTCAGTAAGTCATTCAGTTAGTCAGTCAGTCATTTAATCTGTGAGTGATTCAGTCAGTAAATTATTCAGTGAATCATTGTCAGTCAGCCAGTTAGAAAGCAAGTCAGTCAGTCAGTTAGAAAACCATCCAGTCAATCAGTAATTTATTCAGTAAGTCATTCAGTTAGTCAGTCAGTCATTTAATCTGTGAGTGATTCATTCAGTCAGTCAGTCATTTAATCAGTGAGTCAGTTAGTCAGTTAGAATGACAGTCAATCAGTCTGTTAGTAGTTTATTTAGTCAGCCAGCCAATCAATCAGTCAGTCAGTCATTTAATCATTCAGAGAGTAGTCACTCAGGGATTTATTCAGTCAGTCAGTCAGTCAGTCAGTCAGTCAGTCATTTAATCAGTCAAGCAGTCATCCAGTCAATCAGTAATTTATTCAGTAAGTCATTCAGTTAGTCAGTCAGTCATTTAATCTGTGAGTGATTCAGTCAGTAAATTATTCAGTGAATCATTGTCAGTCAGCCAGTTAGAAAGCAAGTCAGTCAGTCAGTCAGTCAGTCAGTCAGTAATTTATTCAGAGAGTCATTCAGACAGTCAGTCAGTCATTTAATCAGTGAGTCAGTCAGTCAGTCAGTCACTTGCACACCTTTAGCAGGCTGAAGGATTTTGCAGAATGGGGAGCTGTTTACACTTTAAGCTTAAAAAGAACCACATGGAAACAAGAACAGCAATAATACACAATCAGTGGCAATCAGTAAGACACATTTACACAGATATGCTAATTAAATCAGAAAGTAGCAATTCAAACATAGTTACAATTGGCATGAATAATGTTCATTTATATCTCAGGAGAACAGATCATTACAGATTATTTTCAGTTGCTGTTTAGGAAAACTAAAGAACGTGTCCTCTCCAGGAGAGTGTGTCCAGATACAAAACAAAGACGTTATTTTATTATGTTTAACAGCTTTCAATAATTGCATTTCTCCTGGAACGATAAAACGGAGATTATGCTACATTTGATATACAAGTATAGGGGGAGAACATTTTGCAAAATGATTGGATTTACTTTATAGCAAGACCATATTGACAAAAGTGTACATTTTGAACTTTAATATGAAACGGATCAATAGAACAATGTAAGGGTGATAGTGTGTGGATGCACAGAAATGCTCAGAGGTCACATACATACCACAGCGGTTCACATAAATATAACTGTGTAGTTGTTCTCATAAAAAATCATTGCTAGGAATAATGATTAATGCATGCTGTGAATCTTTGAAACACACACACACACACACACACACACACACACACACACACACACACACACACACACACACACACACACACACACACAGGCATTCACAAACACACCCATTTCCTTTTTTCTCTTTCTCTCTGCAGTGAACAAGTGGAGCGTGATGGACACGCAGCTCAGCGGGACAGAAGAAACATTTTGCCCTGGTTGAATAAGTGATGAGTAGGAAAGTGCTGTGGCGAAGTCATTTTAAAAAGATGAACTTTTCCACACTTGTTTCTCTGAAAAGCACAGTTTTATTCAATAATTTACCCCAAAGTAGAGCGATGCCACTGCAAATAATTCAGCAGCACTTCGGAGTCAGAGCCAAACTTTAATTTGTGTTCTCAATTTGTGTCTGAAGTGCTGGCTCTGGCTCTCTCTGGCTCGAAAATACATACACACACACACCCGCGAATAGCTTCGTAAAACACCAGAAGTGAAATCCACTAGATGTACTGTAAATCACAAAAAGAACTCATCTAATACAGGATTAATGTAAATGTGATATGACTAGGAGTGAAACACTCACTCTCACTCATCGTCTATACCGCTTTATCCTGTATTCAGGGTCACGGGGGGCCTGGAGCCCATCCCAGGAGGCTTAGGGTACAAGGTGGGGTACACCCTGGACAGGGTGCGAATCCATCACAGCGCACACACACAAACACTCACACACACTATGGGTCTTTGGACTGTGCGAGGAAACCGGGTTACCCGAAGGAAACCTACCAAGCATGCAAACTCCGTGCACACAAAGATGGGAATCGAACCCGGACCCTGGAGGTGCAAGACGACAGCGCTAACCACTTCACAACCGTGCCACCTAGGAGTGAAACAGCAATTTGAAAATTACTTTGTATTAAAAATACACAAACATTGTAAGGGGTTCAATAAACAATATCTATATTTTTACTCATAAAAATATAATGAAAAATATGGAAAAAAAGTTAAGAGCAAGTGTATTATCATCTCTCACTCATTCATCATTTATACCGTTTTATCCTGTAGACAAGGTTTGGGGGGGTCCTGTAGCTTATCACAGGATGCACGGTACACTCTGGATGAGGTGCCAATCCATTACAGAGAACACACACACACAGCCAGAGGAAACCCACCAAGCACGAGCAGAACATGACCTGAGGCAGGAATCGAACCCGGACCCCAGAAGTGCAAGGCGACAGTGCTAACCACTACGCCACCGCGCTGCCCTAATTGGATTATGTAATTGGAAAATAGAAACTGTGCCTTTGGGTTGTGAATGTTAATTAGCATTTGGATTGGCATCTTATGAGCTATATTATAGACACGTCTCCAAGGGCTGCTGCAGTACTTCTCATAAATCATTATTTGTCGAGGTGCAGATTCATAGAATTTCAAGTGGACTTGAAATGTGTGATGTCATGACAGTCCTTGCTAAGGTAACTTTAGTTAAGGTAACGCTAGGTGTGCTATCACAAGTTGTTTTTATTTGAAGGCAGTGCAGATTCAGTTCGATGTTTGTCGATGTGACAACAAATATCAGAGGGTGTCTCGTTTGTTTTGTGATGAAATGATAATTGAAAAAATTTAGTATTAAATGTTATTAATAACTCCATTGCATGGTCATTGTTAAATAATGTACAATACTTATTTATGTAGGAGAACAGATGCCACAGCAGACCATCCAAGCAGCACTTTTAACTTGGCTCTTGGCACTTGTCCTTCACTTTTTCTAGGGCTAGGACTAGCACTAAGGATGCCCTGCACACTGTGTGAGTTCGGGCTTTGGCTGAGAATTGAACCTGTATTCTGCATAGCAGACTAGAAGGCTACAACTAAGTCACTAACACCCATGCAGCTCTGCAGCAATGTCCAAAATGATCTCAGAATATTCAAAGTTATATATAGTTCAACAATATACAGTAGTTAACTTTGTCATTAAATATAGCTTCAACAGCAGGAAGAGTAGTATCTGTAAATGTTTTATTTATAATATGGTAGCCAGACACAAATTTGGGTACAGTATGGGTGACATAAGCATCTTACTGTACCCGTGCCAGAGCACAGCGCATCAGAGGAGAAGTTCATTTAGAGTCACCAGTCTCAGAAATCAGTAATTAACAAACAGCACCTCAGATTAGAGCCATTATGAAGGATGTACAGAGCAGAAGTAGCAGATATACATCTCAATATCAACTTAAAAAAATATAAGCATATTTTGGACAAAGTTAGCGTTGTTTTACAATGTAGATAATAAAAAGAATAAAAATCTCTAAAGACCATGGGATTAGAAGGGGTGTCTTAACTTTTATATGTGCTTAGCTTCCATCACTTTGGTAATGAGTTTAGCCAGTTCTGTACATTATAATGTGTGCGCTTTACAGTAAAGCCATTACAACCCACTCTAACTAACAGATTACTACATTGGGTTTTCGCACTTCTGAAACGTTTTCTCTGATTTTAGTGACTATGTCCTGGGCTCAATCAGTAGAATCATCTGTACTGTAGATGAACTAACCCTAACCCTAACCCTCAGCCATTTACGGCGCTCCATGGAGCCTTAACACACTGAACCACCACAGTGCTGTGTACATAGGTTTAGTTCTAGTTCAATATCTTTTAAATATTCATATAAAGTAATCAAAGGAACTACAGAAATTCACCCTTGAAAGGTTTAATATGGAAATTAATTGCTTAAGAATTCAAATATTTATGCAGTGTGGCCTCACCCCTCAAGGATCAGGGTTTCGATTCCCGTCTGGGCTCTGTGTTTGTGGAGTTTTCCTGTTCTCCGCGTGCTTAGTGGGTTCCCCCCAGGTACTCCGGTTTCCTCCCACAGTCCAAAGACAGGCAGATGAGACTAACTAACTGGCGTTCCCAATTTGCCCGCAGTGCAAGGAACTGGCACCCTGTCCAGCTTGTCCACCCTGACACTGCCTTGTATGATGAAGTAAAAAGTCTTGTCATTTGTTTGAATTTAAGACGTTGGGATTAAATGTTGTTTCATCTGCAGGACCATGTGTGCAACACAGTAACAGTACACAAGACTGTGCAAAAACATAATGGGCAAATACAAAACAAAAATGAACATAACAATCGACATCATAATGGATTTGAGATTATATACAAAACCAAAACTTGACTTGACTCAATAACACGTTACACTGACTACGAAGTGTGTTTTCCGACATCACCCTCATCAAACTCCTGCAAAACGGCAAAAGAAGTCATCTTTCTCATTTTACTTCAAAGCTAAATATAACTCATATAAGTAAGATCTAAGCACAGCTCCAGTAATCAGTCTCAGAGGATGTCTGAATGTTTTGCCCTGGGCCTCAATTTCTCAATTTCAAGTTTTCTGATTCCTGTATAATCTTGGTGCAGTGGTATTGGGTAGTTATGTGCTAATTGCGACAGAATGATTTGCATTGTAAAGGTCTTTCTGTCTAAATCCTTGCTTTTATGTCATTTGATGAATGGGTGCAATCACTTGTGCTGAAGAATTACTGGGGACACTCTCTCATAAAGCGTCTGTACTGCTCTTGGGCATGTGGAATGCAAGGCATTGTGGGTGTTTTTTAAGGTGATGTGATTTTAAGTAGATGGTAAAATTGCTAAAACAGCAGAGCCTTCCTTCCTTCCTTCATGACGTATCTTCACTCTTGTTCTCTCTTTCATTGTCTTTCATTTAATTTGGACCTACTACAATGAAGAACATTTTTAATACATTGCTTCTGACTCTCATACTCATACTTTCTCACTTTCCATCCTTAATACCATCAAATACCTCCTTCCCTTTCCCAGGTTCCTTCACCATACATCATACTGTAAATCTTCCTGATCTTTCTGCTCTGCAGGTTCCAGGCTAATCATCCAAGCTTTAAGCTTCACTTCCTCTCCAAACCTCAGCCAATACTGACATCCTCAATTCACCTCTGTTCTGAACTGGCATCGATTGTCCAGCGACACCATTGTCTTGCCTTTTCTTCCAGTCCTGCTCTTTATCTTTCATGGTGCAACACATCATGCGCTACTAAGCTTAAGATTGTGTTGTCTTCACTGGTCAAGGAAGGACGAATGTTCTTCTTTTACACATTTGCACATAATCACAGGAAGTCCTTCATTGACTTTCCTGCTCTTGACAACTCACTTGCAAGTTCCAAACCCCGATCCACTATGCAGCCTTTAACCATGAACCAAGCTTCTATTTGACAGTTTAACAATCCGATTGATTTTCCTCTGCAAAGATGGAAGTCCAGCCCTTATGATCCAGCCACAGAGGACGAAAAGGCCCCCTCTGTTTGCTGTTAAGACGACCGTTCCCAGATGTCAAAAGTCAAGAGGATTCACACCCCAGGTCGCACCAATGCTTGACTTCGTGGGCCCAGCTGACCGTGACTGAGAGAGCCTCGTGGACAAGCCGACAGGAGACAGGAGTCGCTGCCTACACGGATCCACTCTGCTGCTCTAATGACGCCAGCATTTGCCGGGCGAGTGCTCACATGCCAGCTGGGCACTGCTTCTGGACCTGCACGTGCACACCCTCACAACTTTATTCCTTGCTTCCTCCTTAAAACTCCTTCCTTTTCCCATTTTTTCCCCAATAAAATGACCCTTTTCACATAAGACCTCCATCATGTCTGTGTGTTTGTGGTGTTTGTAATCTTACATTTCAAACAATGGTTGCGATTTCAGCTGTTTAGCTGTTTTAGCATCTATAGCCAGCACTGCTGTGAAATCCCCTTGCTGCCGGTGCTGAATGCACATAATCATAAGCTGAATGATTTTGATAGATGAATTTCAGAATTTCATCACTAGTTGGCTTTATTGATTGTGAACTTGAGCGAGCATGGACTTCACACACCATGTTAGATCTAATCCATTGTGGTGTGATGTGAACATGCATGTCAGTGGAATGGAGTTGATTCCATTTAAAATTGATTTGGAAAAAGTGCAGAATATACATTTGCTTTCTTTATTATGATTTGTTCTTGTTCCCAGCTTCACTTATAACTGTTTTTTAACAGTATTCAGATCATACACACCATCAAGCAGATGTTTTTATTTTATTTTATCAGACTATAAAAGATTTTATAAAACAGACTACAGACTTTCCTTTTTCAATCTCTATAACCATCTCGTCTTGTTTCCTTTCCATTCTGCATCTCTCTTTCTTCCTCTCTCTCTCTCTCTCTCTCTCTCTCTCTGAGTGCATGCTGGGAGTGAGTGGGCGGAGCGCGTTTGAGCGTGAGTGCGAACGGCGGTTCGGCGTTCTATCTCAAGCGTTTATTTATTATTATTTTCTTTTTCTTTGTTTTCTAAAAACAAGAAAGAGAACTTTATCTATTAATTTAACATCACGCAGGAGCTCACCAAACCTCTGTGAGTCGGAGGTTTCGGCGTGGAGCG
>QMIH01000425.1:479005-497231 GCA_003987875.1 Clarias batrachus | reverse complement strand
ACACTCCTTTCTATTTTCTTGCAAAACATTGTTGATTTTTTTTCCCCCATCTGAAAACATTGTTGTGAAACAATGAAACAGAAGTGATTCTGTTAATATGCGCTCATGCCAGTCTCAGAGAGATTTCTTTTTTTCCTGTTAAAACGGTGTTTCCGTTGTGTGTGTGTGTTTGTTATGAAACTTAAAAAGCGAGGTGGGGAGAGGGAGGAAGAGTGTTACTGTGTAAAACGAGGCAAGGGAAGGGGCTAATTCCACACACACACACTGCGCGCACCAACGGAAACACTTATCTGTCAGGATTTATTTGTACTTTTTTTTTTAAAGGTAAAGTGCAGATTAATTTGTTTTATTTTAATTTTATAGATTTTATTAATTATTTTTATATATTTATTTTTTGGGGCTGTGGAACGAATAATTAGAGTTTTCATTATTTCTTATGGGAAATGATTATTTGGTTTATGAGTGTTTTGGAACATGAATTATGCTCATAATCCAAGGTTCCACTGTAATGTTATTTATTCATTAATTTTAGTGTATCTTTGTAGGGAATGGTCTTGTACATAATAATGCAGACATAATAAACTTGTATAACAAAATTTGTACTAGAGATAATATGGCGCCTAAGACGTTTACACAGTACTGTATATGATTTAAATATTAAAAATTTTGTTTCTCAACTTAATTACGCAATCTGGTCAAGTGTGCAGGCGTTCACTCAAGTCTTTGAACCCCTCAAGTATCTGCTTCCAAATCAACCTTGGCATGCTATGGCTTCGTCATGAACAGGTTTGGGCGATGCGGTGATGATCAGGAATCCGCATTCCTGTACTTTTCGACATATATTGAACGTCTCAATGCACCGGAATCTCTTACATTCCTGTACTAGCGGTTTATACTGTTCCTAATCACTTCTCATGTAAAATTATCTGCTCTGCCCTTTCTTGTCCTCCAGTCTACATTTCCTGTCCCTGGTTAATTCAAATCAACATCATTTGAAGGTTTCATGAAAATCTCCTGCTCTGGATCAGGGCTAATATCATTATTAGTATACAAGTGCTCACTAAGCAATGAAGATTTGGTCTTATATTTGTTATATTTTTAAGCTTGGAAATAGGGTTTGGCAATAATATGGTAAAAATGTTGCCATGGATGCTAGAAGAAAAACAGCACATGACAATCCTCAGACGGCGCTTTTCCTGAGAGCATTTTTTCAGGACTATAGGGAGGATGCTCTAACACCTCAAAACGAAGTCGTGTTGAGTGTCGACAGTGTGAGCAGAAGTATGCGGATGTGCATCTTGATGCAAGATCACAGCCCCTTAGGATATCAGTCCTCTGTGTTTAATCCAAAGTTAAGGCTTCAGCTCTTCAATAAGCGTCTCACTGTAACGAGCACTGTTGATTGTCGAACCTTTTTCCTGATAATGTACGATTGAGGATCTTTCTGTTCCATACTCGGCCGTTTACTCTCAGATGGAGAATTGACAGGGGCCAAATAAGATGCCGCGATGCATGAGCCTGAAATGCAAAGAGACTCTGACCCAGTTTTTGAACCCGTTGTGTGCCCCAAACCTCTTTTGTTTGCACAGTGTTAAATGACTTGGTTAGGGGCTTGGGTTTGTCAGTTACTAAGTTTTATGTTGAAATGATCTGGTTTGCTCCATTTTGGATGTGGAGTACCCATGATGGAAGCATACACAAATACCGTATGGAAGGCTTCTGTTACACACACAGTACAGAAAACTACAACTGGAACATCAGCAGTAATCTGAAAAACGATGCCTCCCCCCCGCTGTTAGAAATGTATTGTAATGCGGATATAAGAAAGACAGGGTATTAAAATGTCTTTTATACATTAACAAAAAAAAAAAAGTCTTAACCTTAGGAGATCCCAATGATGACGTTGTGCTCCATCGCCATCCGATGCTCTCTGGGTGACAAGGACAGCATACTCTTTCTACTTTTTCTCTGGAAGCGATGCACAAGGAATGTGCAGGCTTTCAATACAGTATTTAGAGCAGATACTTCTCAGGATAACTGGCAAAATAAAGGAATTTCTGTCACAGTAGAAAGAACCTGTAACGTTCAGCCACATGGAAAGGATTTAAGAACGTTGCTGAACTTTTCTTATAACCTGCACTGCACCAAACTACAATCAGCTGGTTGACAACAGGATTCATGCATACAATACCACATACTATACAAGACGCAGCGCAGCATGTCTCTAAAGATTGAGACGTTTAGACGACTTCCCTGCAGGTCATGGTGCAGAATGCAGTGATGGAAATGATGCAAGAGTCCATCAGAGTGGAGCTAGTGCAGTGTGTTGAGACGATCATGTCATTAATCATGCAGTGTTAAATTCATGATCAGTTTCTCATTATCTTTAAAARGWTGTAGTCCATGATACTCGATAGAGTAAAATAATTTTAAGAGGTGTTCAAYTGCTTTGGTTTCTGATACTGAATTGAAAAAAAAATGTGTCTTTTAGGTTGTTGCACAAGTGGGCAGTGGGAGAAGAAAGACCACCATCAGGCACTCTGGTGCAGCTTGTTACCACAAACGGCAAAACAGAGGCAACATCTGTTTAACTGTTTAACCACACGTGTGTGTGTGTGTGTGTGTGTGTGTGTGTGTGTGTGTGTGTGTGTGTGTGTGTGAAATGTCTGTGTAAAGTCTCTGTCATCTTGATCATGGTGATAATGTTCAAGTAAAAAAGAAATCTTCAGCTCAATACAGCAATGTTTACAGCATTGTTTAATCTACTACACTCACATCCACAAAGAAAAAATAGAAAAAGGGCAACTTGCAGGTTTTACAAATTCTGTCATTGAAAAATGACTGTATTTTTGGTATGTATGAAAATGCATTGCTATACTGTTTACTACAAGACATTTGTATGCCTCAAATGGGCAGAATAGCTGTCTTGAAAAAAAAGGTACTATTTTTTTAAATAACATTGTTAATGCTCTAAATAAAAATAACAACATTATCCTATTAAATCTGATCTAATCATACCTACTGTATATTTCCAGCTCTCACTCCCCAGCTAAAACACATCATGTTCAATGCCATGTGCTGTGAAGTTTCTGCTTTTGAACACTGGAGGGCAGCATTGAGTCACACTCTCTGTTTCTAGCTCAAATGCTTCCAACAGCTTTTACTGCATTTTACCTGTAGTTGTACAATTTAATTAAAAATAAAGATTACCACCAATTGTAGATCATTAAAACACATATTGTATGTGAATGCTTTCCCACCTCAATGTTTTAATATTCTCCTTTACCTGAAAAAGTAGCAGGTATATTGTTTCTGAGGGAGTTAAAAAAATTTTAAAAAAAAAGCTAGCTCGCTAACCTGCAATGGTATTGGCAGTGGTGGACAATGTACACAACTTGAGTTTAAAAAAAAAAGATATCACAGGTAAAATATTATATGGAACTAATAATGGACGATATTGTACTGAAGCTTCCCTCAGGCTCTAATTACAGCACAATATTATCCCAAAAGTTAGCTAGCCTGCTAACCTACAATGGTACTGGCAGTGGTGGACAATGTACACAACTTGAGTAAAAAACAAAGAGATATCCCAGGTAAAATATTACTTAAGTAAAAGCAGAAGTCATCCATGTACACAAGTACTTAACATCAAATTTACTTTCTTAAACTTCGTTTGCCTTTAACTTGCTCTCCCCCTCTCTCTCTCTCTCTCTGTTTACAAACTGTAAACATGCTGTTTTTGTCACTATCCGAAATTATCTTCGTTTTCCAATTTCAAACACCTGCTACATGTTTTAATTCTGCCTGATAGCAGTTGATCAATGAGGGTTGCTCAGTGGTTAAGGCATTGGATTATTCACTACTGATCAGTAGGTCCAGGTTTAAACCCCACCACCACCAGGTTAGCACTGTTGGGCCACTGAGCAAGGCACTTAACCCTCAACTGCTCAGATACTGTATAAAATGTGATTAAAATGTAAGCCGCTCTGGATATGGGTGTCTGCTGAAGGTGGTAAATGGAAACTTGATGTGCTTTGGAGTGGCAAAGTCAGGAATTTGTTTTGGACAAATGAAGAAATAAAAAATAAAWAAAAAAAACAACCTGTGATCTGTACAATTATATTGGTATGTCTGACCCGTTCATGTATTTTAGATAGATGCCAAACAGTAGATCTGGTAATGACACAAATTTCCTATTTAATCATTCAAGGCACTTTCTCATCAACCAATCCTGCCATCTTAATAAATTACCTTTAGGGCAGTTTAACTGAAAATAATTAATGGATCATACACATAGTAAAGGAAAATGTTTTTTCCCTATTTCCCCCCTAACTTTCCCAGTAATTTGGTCTTGGCCAATTCCCAGCCACCATTTGGGGTGGAGTGGGGGTGGGTATAGCATACTTCCTCCGAGACGCTTAAAACCAGACAACTGCATCTGTGAAATAGCACTCTGTGAAAAAAAAAAAAAAAATCTGCCACCTTCCGCATGCATGGGCTCACAGATGCTCATGATTGGCTAGAGTTGATGCCAATGATAGGGGAAAGATGCCTCTCACAACATGAGAGGATGGCCATTTTTGCTCTCTTGGACTTCCAGCCACAAATGGATATGGCATCGTTGGGTTCGACTTTCTCATCTTGGACAATAGGGCAAAGGCTTTTCTCTTGCCTATATTAGCCTGTATTTATATTAGACTGGCAGTTTATCTAATTAAACAGATATACCCTTCTTTTTCTTTTTCTGCAGTAAACCTACAGAACCTCATGGGATGTCAATTATCTCTATATGGTCTAGTATATATAGCTGGCTTTGAAACAGAAACAGGAAAAATACATGAGACAAAATAGTTATTTCTGTTTTGCACCTTTGCAGCTGGTAGCCAATATAAAAAATGTATCCTATAGGATAGCCCAAAGCTAACCAAAGAAGGAGGGAGAAGTGCTGCTCTTTACTCTATTAATTTAGGGGGGGRAACAGGATATTTTGAAACCTTGTTTTGGGGAAAGTCAGGATGACCTCATCGACAAGATCATTTAGATAACTTGAAGAGAGAATTATGTTCTGCCTACTATTGGTTACACCCCGCCCAAGCTTACTGCTACCAAAGTATTTTCCCTAATACATGAAGACAGAGGTTTCTTACCACTAGACATTTGGCACACCATGTACAGTAATAATGTGACAGCTGAGGAATTTCCTTGACTTGACTTACTAACTCCTAGAATACAACATGGAGCCAAAAGTATATGGACAACTGACCTTCACGCACAAGTTGTTTGTGCATTGGATCTCTGTACACCACCACATTGAATTTGAAATGAAACATTCAATATGTGAGTAAAGTCAGGATTTCAGCTTTAATTCAAGGGGTTCGGCAAAAATCTGGCATTAGCCATTCACAAATTACAGTCATTTACATAAAAACACCCCATTTTGAAGGGATCATAAATAATGTTACAAACTAACATAATTGCAAACATAAGGATTGCCTTTAATACTTGCCTTATGCCTTTGCAGTCAACGGCTGTCTGAAATCTGGAACTCATGGATATGACCAAATGCTTTAGCTGTACTGTAGCTTGTTTGTGGGCTTTCAGCCTTCAGTAAGTGAAAAGCCTGGTCTATTGGGTTGAGATCAGGTGACTGACTTGGCCAGCTGAATATCCCATTTCTTCGCCTTGAGAAACTCTTGGGTAGCTTTTACTGTATGTTTTGGGTCATCGTCCATCTGCAGAGAGTATAGMCCTGTACACTTCAGAATTTATCTTGATACTTTTATCAGCAGTCAGGTCATCAAGAAACACCAGTGACCAGTTCCGTTGGCAGCCATACACGCTTGTGCCATAACATTGCCTATACCATGCTTGACAGATGCTTTGGATCATGAGCTGGTCCTTTCTTTCTCTACAATTTTCTCTTAACATCATTCKGGCAATTTTCATCATTCCAAAGAATCTGGCACCAAGGACCGATCAATTTGATTCATACACATTCACATTTCATACAAACTTAATTAATTCTTTTAAATTGTACAAAGCTGCTTTGCGACAATGTCAATTGTTAAAAGCGCTATACAAATAAAATTTTATTGTAAATTGATTTGAATTAGTGTAATGAGGTAACAGTTGCAAAACTGGCTAAGCAATTGCTTGTCAAACATTTGTTCCATTATATGCTAAAATGGAGAGATATGCCAAAAAATGCCAAATGCTAAAAAAAATTTTTTAAAAGTAGATTTGTTCCAAATGTTATGGACCTAACTGTATAATAGACTGTTGGACATCCCATTCTGGGATGGCTTTGTACAATATTTCAGAATWTGTCTCTAAGCATTTGTGTTTAGTTTAGTTTTTTTTTTTTTAAACTTGCGTAAGTTCAGGCACTGATGTTGGGTGGAAAGGTGTGGCTTGCATTCAATGTTCCAGTTATTCAGTAGACATGAGTTCTTTTGCACCAAACTCATCAAACAATGCCTTTATGGATTTCTCTTGCAAGAGCACAGACATACAAGAACCTGAAAGCACTTTTCAAAAAGTGTTACCAAAAAGTTGGAAGCAATCAGTTCTCTTAAATGACATTATGTATGTCGTTGATGATGCACATATGATGCAGCATTAACATTACCCTTCACTAGAATTAACGGGCCTAGCCCAAAACCTGAAAAACAGCCCCAGGCCATTAACCTTCCTCCACCAAACTTTACTGTTGCTATGATGCATTCCAGTAAGTAGCATTCTCCTGGCATCCACCAAACCTTTGATTCATCCATCAGACTGCCAGATATCGAAGCATGATTCATCACTCCAGAGAACATGCTTTCAGTGCTTTAGTTGTACAACAGCAGAATAGCAGTATCTCAGAGCATGTGAATAGATATATTACAAGCACATACATGATGGCAGCAAGGAATAGTGAAATTCCACGTGAAAGTCAGTGCACAAATTCGTCCTAGTCACCCGTGGGAGAGAGTTGCAGCTGATCTATGTGGTTTTAACAGAAACACTACTTGCTGGCTGCAGAAAAACTCCTCAGTGTAACAGCAAGTACAGTTCGGATTAATGTCTGTACTATTTTATATGGTGTAGACTGACATCATGCACCAACACTCGCCTTTTTCCAAATAAGGTCGGACAGTCCTGCTCTAGGGGCTACAGGGAGCTTTCTTACTTCTAATATTAATAGAATATATTTGAGATGGATTTTTTTGAAGGCACTGATGCTTTCCTCTACCGTGGACTGTATTTTAGTAGCTACCTGTAGGTTCAATCTCAGTGTATGCACTATTTTTTCTGTATGTATGCCTGACACTTTAATGCACTATGCTTTAAGTGAGTGGACTAATGTGCTACAGCAAAACCTATTTTTAGTGGCTTTTATTAGTTTACATACTTCATGGATGGTTGTATGTTAACACAAAGATGAGATTTATATTCTTGCTTGTGGAAAGAATCCATAATGGCTGCAGATTCAGACACAATGCCTGGGTCAATGCGAAAGAACACCAACTAGGCACTGGTTGTACAACATTTAGATCAAAGCATCTATCTATAATTTGAACCTCAAGTTGTTGAAGCAGATCAGACATACGTTCAGTTCAGCATCCTGATGGGCCCCCAACATTTTCAGATATTGGCTCTAGAAATCATCAACATTTTCCTATTACCTATGTCATCATTTCTATTTGTGAGGAAAAAAAAGTACAAATGGTCACATGTGGGGGTGATGCACCTTTTTTTAATAGTAAGCAACATATTACAGTATATATACTTCCTGATCAAAACAATTGCACACTTCAATATTTCGTTTAGCCTTGAAGCAACTCTTTCACAATGTCAGTGCCATCAAGGGAGAAAAACTTTATTTTATTGACAGATTTAAAAAAACCCACAGAGGTTTGGACAATGGCCGCTATGCATGATGAGTGCATCACTTGGAATTAAGGGAACAGCCCTCTCCTTGTTCAGATCCTATTTGACTGATTGTTATCAGTATGTAGATTTAAATGGTGATTATTCTGCATGTTCACTAGTGGAGTTTGGAGTCCCACGGGGTTCGGTTTTAGGCCAACTGCTTTTTTCCCTTTACATGCTTCCTTTGGGCAACATAATCCGTAAGCATGATATTAATTTTCACTGTTATGCTGACGACACACAGTTATACGTTTCAGCAAAACCAGATGAGAGAAACCAGCTTGCTAAAGTTGAGCAATGTGTAAAGGATATAAGAGACTAGATGCTAGCTAACTTCCTTCTGCTTAATCCTGATAAGACAGAAGTTCTAGTCATAGGACCGCATGCAGCTAGAAGCAAGATTTTAGATCACGCTGTAATTTTAGATGGCCTTCCTGATCTAGTGCAAAAGTAAAAGACCTTGGTGTAATTATAGATTCTAGTCTTTCATTTGAAGCTCATGTAGACAATATCACCAGGATAGCATTCTTTCATCTCAGAAATATTGCCAAGTTAAGGAGTATATTGTCACTAAATGATGCAGAAAAACTAGTTCATCCTTTTATCACCTCTAGGTTGGACTATTGCAATGCTTTACTGTCTGGTTGTTCAACTAGGTGTATAAACAAACTTCAATTAGTTCAGAATGCAGCAGCCAGAGTCCTCACTAGAACCAGAAGATTTGAGCATGTCACCCCTATCTTGTCTTCACTTCATTGGCTCCCTGTGAAATTTCGCATTGATTTTAAAATACTACTTTTGACATATAAAGCATTAAATGGTCTCGCGCCGCAGTATCTGAGTGAACTGYTAGTGTCTTACGATCCGCCACGCCTACTTCCATCAAAGGATGCATGCTGCTTGTCAGTACCGCATATTATAAAAACTACAGGAGGGGGCAGAGCTTTTTCTTCAAAATAGTGTTCGGGACTCAGACACAGTCTCAGGGTTTAAGTCTAGGCTAAAAACCTATTTATTTAACCAAGCATTTTGTAAGTAGATTTGCCTTAGGTAAAGGAGCAGATCTGGGGGACTCATGGACGTAGAGTRTTCTGGTGAACTGGTATGTTTAGATGCTGTCCTCCCCACTCTCATTGATCACTCAGGTTTGTCGACGGTGAGGTGATTGGTTGCCCCGTGTGTCTCTTTGGGATGCGTCCGATGTCTGGGGCATTGAATTGAATTGAATTGGTTTCACTCTACTACGACGATGGTTCTGGCCTCTCATGATGTTGATGGCCGTTTCCCTGTGGACTTGGCTACAGTCGCTCGATAGTTCAGGACTGGAATTTCCTATAAGTTTACCTGAGCCCCCAATAACTACCTGGACTCCATATTAACATCAATTAACATCTATTAACAACTATTATACTGAACTGCCTGCCACCTAACACACAGTATGAATGCAAATTCCTGCTTTCTGTTTCACCCAAATGAGGATGGGTTCCCTGTTGAGTCTGGTTCCTCTCAAGGTTTCTTTCTACTGCCATCTCAGGGAGTTTTCCCTTGCCACGGTCATCCTCGGCTTGCTCATCAGGGACTATCTGACCATTTTTTGATTCATACACATTCACATTTCATACAAACTTAAATAATTCTTTTGATTGTGTAAAACTGCTTTGCGACGATGAAAAATGTTAAAAGCGCTAAACAAATAAAATTGAATTGAATTGAATTGAATCACTCTTGCACTTTAACTCCCAMCCCGATTGCTCGATTGATTCTGGACTCATCAGATCACATTGCTCCAAAGTCCAATCTTTATGCGCCATATGAACCAAAGCTTTATATCCCATTAGTCTCGCTAACAAGTGGTTTTCTTATGGCCACACTGTTGTTTAGTCCCAATCCTGTGAGTTTTCATCGCATTGTCTATATCGAAATGTACTTCTTTTAACTATTAAGCATAGCTGTAATTTCTACAGTTTAAATTTTTTTATTAAATTTTTTTTCCCATGAATCTTCACCAACCTCATCTACGATTGGTAGTGGTTTCCAAAACCTGGATAGCTATGGAGTTTCTTTAACATCTTGAGTTAGAGCCATTCCACAACTACTTTAACTTTGGTCTCATCCATCCTTATACTTTGTGCAGAGAGGGTATATACCTGCAAGGCATTTCCTTTACATTTGCATTTTTTCTGCTTTGGTATGCAATTGATGGTCTAGCAAACAGAGCAGTCACTTAGTTTCAGTATCAGTCCAAAAATTTGGACACCTTTTTACTCAATATTCTTTCTTTGTTTTTATTGCCTTAACCATTGTATATTATGTTAAGACAGTGATTTCATGGCAAAAAATATATGAAATATGTACATATACTGTATATAGTGTAGTGAATAAAAACATGTTAAAGAGTCAGAGTATGCTTTGTATTTGCGATTGTTCAAAGCAGCCACCTTTTGATTTGATCACAGCTTTGCACACTCTTAGCATTTTCTCAGTCAGCCTAATAAGGTAGTCTAAAGCACATTCAGAGGGTAGAAAATGTCACAAATGAACTCTTGACAAGGCACACTGGTGAACTGGAAACCATTCCAGGTGTCTACCTCAACAGTCTGATGTGAGAATGAACATTAGTGTTCTGCAATGACCTGGGATACAATAGCATATCCCAAAACAGTGCTATTGTCCCAGAATTGTGTCTTAATATCAGCCATCTAATGAAACTGGTACAAAAGTGCATTGTATAAGAAGTTCCATCTTTAAATGAATGTGCAATAGAATTGTTTTTAAACAAGATGCTCAACAAGTTCAGAATTATTGTATGCATTATTTCAGCAAGTGTTGTTTTTAATAGAATTTCCCAGTATTGTTGAACGTCCCCTGGGGAAGAGGTTACACAGTGGTGGTCCTTACATGGACTCCTGTACTACTAGATTTGTTATAGTTATTGCCTTTTTGGTCCTCTATGTATCTGTTGCTTTTTCAAGTACGGTAACTCATCTACTGGTGCACCAATGGTTTTCACTGTTGAAAATATGAAAATTATTTATAAGTTAGTAACTTATTTGTTACTCACTTTGGCTATCTGGATTATATACATAGTGTCTGAAAAGAAAGAAGAGATGTTTATAATCAGGTAAGTAGAACTTTCATATTGGCCAATGCCTCTACTTCCACCCTGACCCCTTGAAGATAACAATCATCCAAATCGGAGCAAGAAGAGTGATTCAATAACTTGAAAAACAAGCTGAATTGTAAGTACTGCTAAGCAGGTAGGTTAAATAAAGTCCGTGAAAGTGGCTTTATGGCAAAACACAAAAGTAACTAGGGCCCCAGAGGAGCAGTTGACTTTAAATAAAATAAATGAAAAAGACTGAAAGATTTTTTTTTTTTAATTCTGTCGACATGGAGAAAAGAGGGGTGCCTGGAGAACTGTCTTAAATCTCACTCCAGTGGCCTCAATTCAACTACTAGCAATACAACCAATGGCTTGTTCTGCCAAAACACCTCAGCTATTTTGAAACCTTGACAACCTTACTAGTTTATATCCAAAGCCAAAAATAAAGTTAGACTACCCTTAGTGTTGTAGCACAAGTGACAAATCAGACCTTGTCAAAAAAAAAAAAAAAAAAATGATGATGAAATCTTTGAGATACTGCCTACTCTTATTTCAGTCTCGTAAGGTACTGCCAAGGTACTTGTAAGGTACTACCTCAATCACCCAAAGGCACCAAGAAAGTGTGGTGTCATAAAACATGGCTATATTCACTATGTTGAGTAAATCATCCATTTTTCATGAGGACAGCAATACTCAGACASATGTATCACATATTAATTAGTATAAGTAATCTTGGTCATCCATAAGTTGAAAAAGCTTTATCAAGCAGAATATTTTCTTCATTCACCAGTGTTTCTGCATTATGAACAAACAATACCTAGAGGGGTTTTTTTGTTGCTGTATTTATGTACTTTCTCACAACCAGTGCAGCAGAGATTATGATTAAGGAATCCATGGATAACATGACCATGACCATGTACTTCCCCTATGGTTGTACCTGAAGTCTTGTGCCTAAGAAGGACGGCAGTACTCAGTTCTGTGTAGACTACTGTACGCTCAAAGCAAATAATATATAATAAGTATAGAATAATACTGTATATAATGGACCTGGATTCATATGCAATCCCAATTCTTTAGTTTTCATCCTGTTATACTTATAATTTGTATATTGACAGGTGGACCTGGAACCATATAACATACCCAAGACCATTTGTCCAGGATTATTTAAGTTCTTAGTCAATGCTACCAGGTATTAGTAGAGCTGAACTTCTACTTCTGAAAAAGAATGTCTAGTAATGTGTGGGCTATTGAAAAGTGGAAACTGACAACACGTCTGGGTTTTTAATCGCCACAAGCCATCTTCCGGATTACCCTATTTTGATTTTATTTTGCAGTGCAGAGTCAAGTTGAGTCATACCTGTGATCTTCTCACAAATTACCTAAAAGAGGGTCTATACTCTACGCAGCTATAAAACTGATGCATGACCTTCTAGAGGACCGGGCTGAAGTATTGGCTACTGTGTAACCAGACCATTCTCCTCTCTCTGTAAAAATCTTGGTAGAATGGCTACAATCCTTTTTCAAAATACTGAATTTAATCCTTTCCAGTGAYGAGTTCTTGCGAAACAAATTGCCAAACACATTTTCCCATAGGAAATAATGCAAATTCAGATAATCCATTCCAGCCACCCAAAAATATTACCAATATTACCAATTTCCAACAATAAAATATTTCCAACAGTAAAATATGAAATAAATAGGCATTAAACCTCATATGGGCGGCGTGGTGGTGGAGTGGTTAGCACTGTCGCCTTGGACTTACCAACACTGTATACCTCGTGCCCTAAGTCTCCTGGAATAGGCTCCAGGCCCCTGTAACCCTGGATACAGAGTAAAGCGGTACAGTCGATGAGCGAGAGTGATTAAACCTCACGTAACTTTAATTCATGATTCCTCTTGGCACCGGCTGCTTTAAAAACGAAACTGAAAGTGGCTCCATTTTTTTATTGCTACTGTCCTTGATAACATTCTAATGACCCATATTCTTATATGACCCATATTATTATATGTCTTCACTAAATCTTGCACGGTTTGTTCGTATGTTGAGGTACCACTGTTCCCAAATCGGCCCATCTTGATAAAACCAAAAATGTGGCAAAATTTATTGTGGTTTGATGAGACCAAAGATGAAACTTATTACTTTAAATACATGCATGGTACAAAAACAAGACAACTTATGTGCCAAAGAACACCATACTGACATCGAGTTATGGAGCTCTGGCTAAAGTGAAGAGAGAAGGAGCCATTAGTAGAGCCACATAGTAATATATTTTAACGGGAGACCTCCAGACCTCCATTAGACGGCGATAGATGAAAAAAGACATTAATCACAATTACACAATTAAATCACAAATACAAGTCAACAAAGGAACTAAGGCAAAGGAGTTTTTAAACAGCCCAGTCCAAATGCTATTTAAATCTGGGGAACTACTTGATTAGAGATCCAGTAAAGACAGATCTGCAGCATTTGTCAAGAGAGTGCACATTAATAGACTCTTACCCCTAACACTGAATGCTATATTATAAGCAAAAGGTGCCTAAAAGAAGTATTTGGTAAGGAGAGTGCACACTTACGTAACCATTTCTTACTGTTAAGGGCACTTAAGAAAAACAACACAAAAAAAAAGCAAAAACTGAGGATACAATAGTTTGGATTAAACCATCATGCTGTGGTTTGAACTCTGATATATTGAGGGGAGGATAGAAAGATATCAGGACATCCATATATCTGGTGGGTTCTTAACAAGGACATTTTTTGCCTAATGGGAGTGTTCTAATGAAGTTGTTACTGGCAATGGACCACACTTTTAGAAAAAGGCATTTTGAAGCAGAACCATCCATCAGCAAAGCATCCTGCAGTAAATCCTAAACCAAGGTTCATGCAGTATTGTCTCCCTTGTAGCATAAATATTAGAGTGTACTTATCCACTGCCTCACTCTTTTTTTTCTGATAATATTCAACTAACTTTTTTTTTCACGAAGCACGAAGCAGACCCCAGGCTCTTACTAAGCACAATAAGCAGCCCTGTATTACTGTCTTGTCCTGTTTTATGAGAATGCAACTTCTCTAATCTCCTATTTTAATACAAAACCAAGTTTCATCTGACATCAATATTTGAATTTGATTTTACTTGACATCAAATTAATAAACAGGACCAATGCCAATCTCCTAAGGATGCTTAATTTTTTACAAAATGATCTATATGTTCTGGATTCAAAAGCTTCTGCTTGTTCATTAAATTAGATTGTTCATGTTTATTTGCTCTACTGACTACTATATCAATTATTAATTATTAATAATTAATAAAGGTATTAACAGGTGAGTTCAACTTTCTTGTGATAAGCACATGACAACTAGTTCTCATCAGAGGTAGGAGATATCTAATCTAATCTAATCTAATCTAAGTACATTTTCTTTTTTACTGTGCTTCAAGCCAATTATATTCAGGTTGTGCTCATTGAGTGTGTCCAGGTTTTCTGGGCACTAAGGTACTAGGGGACTTATGGTTAGATTAGATTAGATTAGATCATTCTAGCACAAACTGGTCAGGGGGCTCATGTTATTATAAAACATGAACATACTTCAATACTTTTATTCTTTATACCTTAATATATTTCGGTTTTCTAAGGCAGGCATATGACTTTTTTGTGATAAGCACATGACAACTAGTTCTCACCAGAGGTAGGAGATATCTAATCTAATCTAATCTAATCTAATCTAATCTAAGTACATTTTCTTTTTTACTGTGCTTCAAGCCAATTATATTCAATTAGACCTTTATTGTCTGCATACGTACAACATAAATTAACAATGTAAATTAACAAAACTTACTAGTTAACACCTGACTAGCATTAACACCATAAATTCCTATACAAAGAAAGTCCTATACAAAAGACAGCAAAAGACAACATAAAGTGCATGTGCAAATGTGCAAACAAGATCAACAACAAAACAAAATGCAATACTCTGTGGTAATCAGATAATGAGTTAAGTTTGTCTGTGAGATGCTAGATGAGAATCAGTAAACACTGTCTTGTTAAAGTAACRAGACATATTCCTAGAGCTGTCCCACAAGGTAACTCCCTTCTAATCCAGCACAATGTATGTAAGCCAGGTAGATTTGTGGTACTATAGTATACAGCCTACATGGCCAGACCTTCAACATGTGTGTGTGAGAGTGAGAGATGGTAATCTGAATGCCTAAAACAACAGGTTTAATATCAAACCCATGCCAGAGCTCCATCCAGGGACCAATATTGCTTTGAAACCTGATAACTAGAAGGCCTGGATTCATCCACATGTAACGGCTCTGGCACACAGAATGAACACGCRGGAATCAGATGTCAACATCTCAAAGTCAGGTCTCTGTTTTAATAAGCACTTTTCAAGCAATCAAAGTATCGTACAGGTTTTTTTTTTGTGGCAGGCGGAGACAGCAGAGACTTCTCAGGGAACAGGACCTGGACGAAGTCGAGTCTGCAGAGACAGGAGAAACGTGTGAGAAGATACACAGGTAATCTCTACTCACCAGGTGGAAGCGAAGAGGCATTTTTAAAGGCTGTGTGGTGGGTGAAATCAGCATCTCCTTATCAAACTCTAGCCCAGGTGAGTTCAATTGGCCCGCCCACTTGTTAGGCACGCTGCATTGTTGGTGCACCTTACGTCGCTTGTGTAATGTCTTTGTGTGCAAGAAGCCCATCACACATGGTAGGGAGAAACCAACAGAAGACTACATATCATTCGAAAGGGAAACCAGTGGCACAAAGGTGTCTAGGGTGAAGAAGCTCCCCAAACCAACCAAGGGCTAAGGGACAGAGTTCAAAGCTGAAGAGAATTCCCATAGTTTGCACCAAATAATGGTTGAAACAACAGCTAAGTATATGGCATCCACCAGCAGGCGGCACAGCTCTCCATACAGCAGGACATATGGTGTGCCAAGCTGCATTCCCAGCACAACATGCCATTCATGCCATTGCAGGATCTACAGATGCTAGAAGGGATTTTGCCCAGCTTTAAGCGAAGGAGACCTCACATACCAAGTTCCACCTCCAGCTAGCTACTGTTTTCTCTAAGGCATGCCCAGTTATGCTTGAATCTTGCCTTGTTAGCCCACAGCTCAARTCATTTTAGCCCAGAGCTAAGTCCTATTAACCATGTTAGCAAAGCCCTAGTTTTTCTAAGCCTTGTTATACCAGAGTTCTTTCTTGTTAGCTCTGTTAGCTCATAGTTATGTCTTGTTATAGACCCAGAGACTCTGTTTTACCTGAGCCCTGTTTTGCTTTGCTTAAGCCCTGTATTCAAATATAGCTGTATACAGTATGTTGGTGCTAACTGTATATGGCTTTGTGAGTCAGAGGTTGCTAAGAGTATCTTTATAGAGGTGTCTACATTAGGGAAGGTGATGCCCGATGATGTAATATGCTCTTTCCCCATCCCAAAGCGTGGTGTACAATACTTTGCAAAATCCTTCATCCACCCCTCATTTCTTCCTATTTTGYTTGCTAGACATTCTTATACAGTATTTTAATGAAGTCTTGATGAAAAGTTCAAACACACTGCTAATGCAGTTAAAGCATACAATTCTAACAAGATTTAAAGTCAATATTTGGTGTGGCCACCATTATCCTCCTACAAAGCCCGAACTCTCTCAGGCGAGCTTTCTTGTCATTTCTTTAACTCGTCTTCAGGAATAGTTGTCCATGCTTCTTGAAGGACATTCCGAAAATCTTTTTTGGATGCTTGCTGCCTTTTGTTCAATTCCCTGTTAAAAATGTTGAGATGGGCTTTGGGGAGGCCAGTCCATGACCATTGTAGGTTTTTTCTATCAAAGTATGCTTCGACAGCTTAGAGTGCCGTGTGTGTGCACTATTCCTCAAGACTACATTCGAAATGGATGTCACAAGATAAAGAAGCACAATATAAAGACAATATACTGTATGGTCACTGAACTGCTCGATGTCCAGGTGGTGCTCCAAAAACACTCACTCACTCAGTCACTCATCTTCTATACCGCTTTATTCTGTATTCAGGGTTGAGGGGACCTGGAGCCTATCCCAGGAGACTTCAGGCACAAGGCGGGGTACACCCTGGACAGGGTACCAATCCATCGCAGGGCACAGACACATACACTCACTCACATGCTCATTCACGCACTACGGTCAATTTGGGAACTCCAATTAGCCTAATCTGCATGTCGTTGGACTGTGGGAGGAAACCCGGAGGAAATCCGCCAAGCACAGGGAGAACATGCAAACTCCTTACACACAGAGATGGGAATCGAACCCAGACCCTGGAGGAGCTCCAAAAACACCTTCATAGATATTTGGATTAGTTTTGAGAGCAAGTCCGTTGACTGGGGTGGTATCCAACCCACTCAAGAAGCCATCATGCAACATAGCTCCTGATATCTGAAATGATCCAATCTATCACAGAATGTCAGTCATTTTTTTTTGTACGAAGTGCGACTGTCTATAAGAGAATATAGACAAAGAACAAAAGGTGTGTGTGTTTTTGCAGAATGCATACATTAGAATGTTTTTAACCTTTATTTCAGTTTGTTGTACAAACTCTCGTTAGTTACTGTCCTCTGGTCTTGTGCTTTTAATAGTTTATCAAAGTCACTTGATCTCAAGATCACTGAATAAAAACCATAACACTGCAAAGAATACAAAAGGTTGACCAAGGCCTGCAACAGAGGTGTTCGTGTTATCTGCAAAGGGTGGGAGTGGCTGCAGGCTTTCAGTCCAACCCCTGATTCTGCTTRTTTAATCAGTTCATCTTCATCTCCAGTCATCTATGAAGTGTGCCTTATATTTGGCTGATATGAAAGCCTGCGGCTGTACTGGCTCTTTGAGGATAAGATTGAAGACCCCTGGCCTACAATTAAGGTTTATTATCATGTGCAACATCTGACATTGACTGTGGGACATGCACTTGAATTGTAGACTTATATGCTACATTTGGTGCTGTAGTACAAATGATGCAGTAAAACTGCATTGTTAGCATAGATATACAAAAATAAACATTGGAACAGTAAAGTTCTGATGATTTTATAGTAAACACAAGTGCAGTAAAATGAATGTTATACAACAGTTCCGACAAAAAGCATCTCACGAATGGTGATATATAACATCACAGGTGTTCGGACAGTCATCAATTTCTCGAACCGTTGGTCGCCAGAATGGGTGGAAGTTATAGGTCATAGTACT
>QMIH01000425.1:459044-469646 GCA_003987875.1 Clarias batrachus | reverse complement strand
GTGTGTGTGTGTGTGTGTGTGTGTGTGTGTGTGTGTGTGTGTGTGTGTGTACGTGCACATGTGTATGTGTGCGTTTGTGCGTGTGTGTTTATATAGTAGTGGTAACCGAATGTCCCCACAATGTTTCTAACATCCGATATATTTGATCTTATGGGGACATTTTACTGGTTGTCATGACAAACATTTTTTTTTACAAAAATTAAAACTTTAATAACTTAAAAAATATATATTAAGAGGTTATGGTTATGCTCAGGGTTAAATCAGTTAACTGCATTAATGATAATTATTATATAAACATAAGGTCCTCACAAGGATAATAGGATGTGTGTGTGTGCGTGTGCATGTTTTTATATCTTGGTGGGACCCAAATGCTGGTTTATATGAGGAACTTTGCTGTTTTACAAAAGAATCAAGCTTTAATGATTAAAAATGATTATACACACACACACACACACACACACACACATTTTAAGAGGTTACGGTTATGCTCAGGTTTAGATCAATTAGCTGCTAATAATTAATATAAACAGAAGGTCCTCACAAGGATACATGTGTGTGTATGTGTGTGTGTGTGTGTGAGTGGTTTATGTGAGTTACATTCCTTGAGTTTTAACTAAGCACACTTGCCCATTACAACAGTGCGTCTTGGTAATTCAATTGCACAAGATGATGTTGTTTAGATGGATCCACATTGTTGCCTTCACGTTCGTATTAATTGCTTTTGGCGCAGACCTTCTGCCATTTAAAACCACACACACACACACACATACTTCCCCTCACATTACGAGACAAAATCATACAACCGGTAAGATCTGAAGCAGCGAACCAATTAAGCCCTCCTAAGCAAGGCACCATCAGAGAGAGTGACACCGTGTGGCCACCTTTGATCACGCCACCTTGGACATGGGACCGGTGTTGACAAATACAAAGAAATCTGAGATTCCCTCTCTCGCGCTCTGCATTTCCAATTCCTCGTTTTCTCTCTCCTTTTCTCTCTTCATTCATACAGGGATAGAATGGGTAAAATTCCACTCCTTCCACCCCCCCTCTACTTTTCCCCCCCTGAGACACTCCACTCACTCACAAGAGCCCAGCAACCACTCTTATTAACTGACCTAGAGGGGGAGGGGTGTGTGTGTGTGTGTGTGTGTGTGTGTGTGTGTGCGTACATTTATGTGTGAGAGACTGTGAAATGCTTGAGAGTAAAAAAGGAAAAGGTACATATACGTATATATACAGTATAGTGTTTATGTGTGTGTTAGTGTTTTCAGCATGTGATTCTGATTTTTCTTTTACGACACAAAGGCATGCAGAAGATAAAATCCTCTACTGTTATGTTATAATCATTATTCTTTGTAATAAGCTGTTAATTAAGCAAACTGGATAAATCAGGGAGAGAAGGAGAGTGTGTGGGTGTGTGACTGACTTCCAGTGTTGTTTTCTAACAAGAGGGAGTTCCTTGTTCTTAGCAATGGGAAAAAGAGAAAGAGAGAAGGAAGGGGAGAGAGAAAAAAAAAACAGAAAGAAGGAAGAAAAAGAGAACTCTTGGGGCCCTGGTTCCCCCCTGAACAAGAGTAATACAATCCAGATGTAGTCTCTCTCTCTCTCTCTCTCTCTCTCTCTCTCAGTTTCTTGAAAAATATCTCAAATATTTGTGTGTGTGTGTGTGTGTGTGTGTGTGTGTGTGCGTGCTACCTCGCCTCAACATGTGATTGGAATATATAGCAGTTTTGACCTTGTGGGGACATTAGTCTGGTCCCTAAGATGAAATTCAGATTTATTTATTTATTTATTTATTTATTTTTACTTGGGTTTTATTGGGAACAAATGAGCTAAATGAGTTTTTTCCCCCATTTTGTTACAGATGTTACGGTTGTGGTTCTGTTTAGGCATGAGATTTTTTCAGCTGCATTAATGCACAAGTCAATAAAAAATACCTCACAAGTATGTGTGTGTGTGTGTGTGTGTGTTAGAAAGCATTTCCCAATCCCTGCTAGAAATAAATATGAAAGAAAACGACTTGCATTTGTGCATTTGTAAAATTAGAAGTGTGTGCGTGTTTGCGTGTGCATGTGTGTGTGTGTTAGTTAGAAAGCATTTCCCAATCCCTGCTCGAAAGAAATGTGAAAGAAACCGACTTGCATTTGTGCATTTCTGAAATTAAAAGCGTATGTCTGTGTTTGTGTGTCAGTATGTGCTTATGCATATGTGTGCGTGCGTGCGTGTGTGTGTGCGCGCGCGCGCGCGCATCTATGTGTGTAAGTGTGCTTGGGAGACAAACTCTAAAGAATGAGAAATGGAAAAATACAGGAGAGGAAAAACAGTGACGCACACACACCACTGCATGCAAACTCACGCACATACACCTATGGACACACATACACACACATACACACACACTTCCATATTTTCTGATTTGGTTCAGGTCCATATTAATAATAATAATGGTGATGAGAATTGTCATATAATTGTGATTTTGGGTTCTATTTTGTCGCGTGCTTGTTAACGCTTGCATTGCTCACGCGAGATAAGTAACTGCATGAACGCGCGCGCGTCCGTGCCGCGCGCTCGTTCTTATCCTCTTATTAAAACTTAGGCTTTTTGGGTAACTTTGCCTTTTTTTTTTTTTTTCAGTAAAGAGGAATTAAAAAGTGTGCACTGTCCCTCAGCACGACCTCCTCCTCTCCTCCCCTCCGTCCCTCCCTCTGTTAGCGATTGGCCAGCCGCGCGCCCGTCGCTGTGTGTGAGGTGTGTGCGCGTGTGGTATATGTGTGTGTGTGCGCGCGCGTGTGTGTGTGTGTGTTTACGAGCGCTGCGATCCCACGTGCGGCGTGTATGGAGGCGGCGGCCCGCGCGCGGACTCGGCACCCGGGACGATGAGCGGCGCGCCGCGCGACCCTTTCTACTCCTCGCCGTTCGGCCCGTTCTACCGGAGGCACGCGCCCAGCGCCGCGCAGCCGCAGTACCGCATCCACGAGCTCAACAAGCGGCTCCAGAGCCGGAGCGAGGTGAGCGTGCAGAGCAACCGGGCAGAGCACCCGGGACACCGGGGTTACCCGAGTTAGCACTTACTGTAGGCAGCGCAGACTCCAGTGTTCGTTTAACACTCTCTGAGTTCACTTGTTGTCTAAACACTGCGTTTGGTTAATCCACCACTCAGAGTGTTAATCCAGCGCTGGTTTTTTTTTTTTTTTTTTTTTTGCTGTGATGCAGTGCATGAGCTGATCATATATTAACACCCTGGATTTTAATGAACACCAATGCTGCTTCATTAAACACTATCAGCTTTAACTCAAAGTGGTGCTCGTTTAAGGCTGATAGTGTTTAATGAAGCAAGATTGGGGTTCATGAAGCACTTTGGAGCTGACTTAAAGCTGATAGTGTTTAATGAAGCAGCCCTGGTGTTCGTTAAACACTCTCATCCTTAAATCAGCACCAATGTGGCGCATGCATTCATTTAACACTACTTGAGTTCATCTGGAACTATGAAAGTTTATTTCTTATAAAACACTGTTATCTATTTGCATATCTATATATTATTTAGATATGAGCACCATGCTTAAGACAATCCTAAAGCAGGGAAGCAAACACTGCATGCAGTTTAATACATACGCATACATTAATAGGTATCCATGAGTTTTTAGCACTTAGCACTGCATTGCCTGCATTATAATTATTTAATTTTATTATTATTATTATTATTATTATTTTTGGAAACGGTGAAAATATGTTTTGATAGCACACTTTAAGACTTCCTTCAGCACCGAGGTAATTGCACAGTGTATGGGGTAACTCAAAAGTGACTTCTGACTTTTAATCAACACTTAAAGTTCATTGTAGGGTATAAGGTGAGCTGTGTGAACTGTGAAGTGTTACCCAGCATTCGTTATCCGAGCGTGATAAACACAGTATTCCAATAGATGTTTAAATATTAAGGTTAAATACTGAAGACCGAAGTATTCATTCAACAATGTGAGCTGGTGTTAAATGTCTTGCTTTGTTAATGTTGTGTGTGTATGTACCGGATCTATATTTTTAAACATGATCTTTAAAAACATAATCAAAAGATAGAGATTTTTTTTAGATCTAGGTGTTAATTCAACATTGTTAGAGTTCAGCCCCACGTGGTGTTTGAGCTCTGCTGCCAAGTGTTAATGGTGCACTGCAGGAATAGACTGTAAGAGTTCACTCAGGTATCTACTGTAAGTATCGATTAGGAAAGTTTAACACTGTCTTAATTCCATGCATTGTTTCAAGCCTGCTTCGTTTCAAATCCCTTTTCAATACCAGAGCTGTCGATGCACCAATATACCGTATCGTGTAATAAAAAATAATAATCATAATATTGTTCATAATAATCTAATAATATGTCAATTCTATGGCTTTTATCCAAACACCGCAGCGCTCGCTGTAAAATAGAGAGTGTTTACTCGGTACTTGTTATTCCAGAACCACAGGTAGCTAATGCACCATGATTACTTGTCATTTATCGGTGCAGCGGTTAAATCCAGCATACTAATAGCTAATAATCGCTGCGATCATCCGAGTGCTCTGAGATTTAAATCCAGCAGTCCATGTTTTGATTCATCACTCTTTAACAATTGCTAATTCAGCACAGTAAGTGTTATTTACTGTAACATTAAATAGAATAAAAATCAAACAATGTTTATTTTTTACATGGACATTGCAGGTTTTATTATAAAGCTGTGAATAAGTATTTATTAAAATATAGGAAAATTATAAGTGATATTTTGAGCTCAAACATCAATCTTTTATCTATAGTTATAGTTAAGTCTGTTTATTTAAAGCACCAAGCAGTGAAAAAAAAAATGTTCTTTGTGAACTGGCGATTTTCCAGAAAACATTATTTTGCTTTTCTTTAACAATATGGAAGTATGCTTGGACAATAATTTTCCTAATAAATACAGCTCTTTTTCTGGCCAAATTTGAGCCCCCTGATAGAGACAACCACAGTCTGCATTGAAAGTATCCTTCGCAGGAACTCATGGTGCCCTCAGAGCTTGATGATTCATATTTTAACGTCGCTATCAGGTGCTTTTTCTGTCGATACAGTCCTGTTCCGCCACCAACAATGACGATGGTATGCATGAACAAAAATACTCACAATAATAATAATAATAATAAAAAACACACACAAGGCCGACTGGAGTTGTAAAGACACTCGATGAAGGTCAGGTATCCCTCTCAGCAAGCGTTTCTGTTCCTCTATGCTTTTGCACACTTTGTATAGCTTTTGGTTTGACTTTGAAACCAGTATGTACAATTCTGATATTCAGTGTAATCCATTTGATTTCGTCAGTTTACGGTACGAGACAAAAGTTTGGATGCACCTAATTCTAATTCAGTTATTTTTGTTTAATGATTTTTTTTTCTAACTTCTCGAACAATAGTGGAGATTTCAAAAATAAGAAATAACTCGTATGGAATTATTTAATGAAATATGTTATTTTAAGACATGAAGGTCAGCTGTTCTGGAACAGGTCTTGCAAGAACAGTATTGTCAAGTGCGTTTGCAAAACCCATCAAGCATCATGATGAAACTGTCTCTCATGAAGACCATCACAGGAAAGCAAAACCGAAACTTACCTCTGCTGCAGAGGAGAAGTTMATTTAGAGTCACCAGCCTCAGAAATCACCAATTAACAAACAGCACATTAGATTAGAGTTCAAAGATTAGAGATTATTGCATATTTTGGACGTCTTCAGCATAGAAAAAATAAAAAAAATCAGAAAAGATTATTGATTTAGAAATTGTGTCCAAACTTCATATTCAAAATTTTATATTTAATAAAAAATATTTTTAAAAATTAATTTTAATGAGAATTCCTCACTCATTCACTTATTGTATACTGTCGATGCATGAAATGAGGTTACATTCCTACAGCATCTGCGAATTGTGAAAAAAATAACATTTTAGATGTTATCAAATCCAAATATATAAATGGCTATTTGTATAGTTTAAACCTTAAATAGTCCCCAAACACTTTAATTTAATTTCAAACGCAGCTTAATACATTATCCTTAAAAAACCCTTAGGTAAACCTGTATACTGTTTCTGCAGTGCTAGAATGTAAAATACTCATGTTACCCCTATATGTAGTGTAATTCATGCAGGCGCGTTATCCTATCCGTGGAGACTTAGGAAACAATCCATCGCAGGGGACACGCACATACACACACTCACACACTATGGGCAATTTGGGAACACCAATTAACATGCCTAACATGCATGTCTTTGGACTGTGGGAGGAAACCGGAGTACCAGGATGAAACCTACCAAGCGCAGGGAGAGCATGCTAACTCCATGCACACAGACCCCAAGGCAGAAATCGAAAACGGACCCTAAAGTTGTGCAAGGCTAACCACTACACCGCCTTGCCGGTAATTTTAATAAGAATGATTGCATTATTATAATTATAATTATTGTGTATATCGTGTAATGCACTTTTATATACCCTCATTGTGTTGTTTTTTTTTTTCTTTTACATAGCCAGTTATTCAACACCTCCATGTTTCATTAACACGTGTCACTTCTTCAGTTGCTTGAATCCATACTGTGTTCATTCATACAGCAGTGCAAAGAATTTATTCAATAAGGTTGCATTCAGTGATGTAAGCATTTATTCAGCACCACAGTGGGTTAAATTTATTACCACAACAGAGACATCTTTGCTGTAGTTGTTCATTCCAGGCTGTAAGTATTCACTTAACACTGATATCTAATGTGTGAATTAATTCAGTGTTGGAATAAAAAATTCACACCTGTAAGTATTCGAACTGGAAGAAGTAACAGGGTGCGTTTAACCTCGTAGGGCTGTTGTTTCAATGCTGCGGGAATCGTTCCCAAGTGGAGGTAAAGGTTCATTATTTTGAACAACGCAGTGGTCACATTTTTAATTTGATGGTGTACACAATATAGTGAATCACAATATTGTGAAGAATAAAACAGCACACGTTTCTAAAGTGACGCTGACAGTTTCTGCAAAGAAGAGACGTAAAGTGAAGACTTTTAAAATGAATTCATTCATTAAAATAGAGATCACATAGGCACATAAGCAGTTTAAAAGATCACAATAATATGATTTTTTACGTTTGCATGAATACATCTTCAGCAATATTTAGGGTTTCGTGTAAAGTCTTTTTGTGTTATATTCACGAATGTCTTATAGACACGAAAAAATTCAATAAGATGAGCTGAATACATAGCTATTTATAAAAGAATAAACTGACACCTATGTAATATAAATCTATTATACAGTGTGTTCAGAAAGTCTGTGTAGAGTATGTGTGCATTAACGCGCTCTTGTTTGGCGCCACCGGTCTGTTGTACGTATCCAAGGAGTATTTTGCTTAACGTCGGCCGCGTAGTTTTGTTTGAAAATGTTAACCATCGAAGAACGTGTTTTTCTAGTGGAGCAAGTTTTTAAAGCTGCTGATAAATACACGGAGTATATGTCGAAAATTTCAAGCAGCTTTTCTGGAAACAAGAATGCCACATCACGCAACTGTGCGAGATTTAAAAAATAAATACATGAGTGGGGATAATAATGAGTTTCGTTAAATTACTATTTTAAATTACTAATTTAACTTTTTTCATTTTTGAGTGCATGCAATCCAATTATACAGTTTTACTGTATGGGGATGTGAATCACTGGGGGTACAATGTTATGGGCATACCTAGGTGCTGATTTGATCTGTATTAGGAAGTACTTTAATCCCATTGATTGATTCAATTGATTCAAATCAAACACACAGGAAAAAAAAAAAGGAAAGAAAATGAAAATAGTATGATGTATATTATATCAATATATAATGTTAATAATATGATCAATTTGATTTTCATAATATTTTCATCAGAGGTGTGTAGAGTAGCCAAAAAAATGTACTCAAGTAAGAGTAGCTGTACTTCAAAATAATATTACTCAAGTAAGAGTAAAAAGGTATTCGGTGAAAAGACTACTCAAGTATCTGTTTCATCATAACGTCCGATTTTTTTTTTTTTTAGAAATTATGTAAGCAGTCAGACAAAATGATAAAATGATGTACAAATTGGACATTTCCAAATAATAAAATAAATGAAATAAAAATGTAATAAAATAAATGAATAAAACTAAATATCTTACCAAAATAGCAAATTAAGAAATACGAAACACAAATTTCCTAATCCCACTTTTTTCACAATATAAAGCTTTTGAAATAAATCCCTTCTGTAAGGTAACTTACGCATGTTTGAACAGTGTAGACTATTTCCTGTATAAGATATACAGTACTGTATATTCAGTTTCCCTGCAAATGACTCAGCAGAAAATAACATTAGAACATACAGTATGTACAAGAGGAATCACTTTAACATAACCTGTGTGCAGCAGAACAAATCTAAGAAACTTGTATATTTTTTAGACTCTAGTTTATTTCCTAATTATACAGTATATATTAACATTGCAACATTAAATAAAACAGCTATACTAACCACGACATGTTTGCTTTACTCTCTACTATGGCTGAAGACAAACCCCTCCCCCCTTGACTCCATTGGTTATTGTTATTGCGGCTGATTGGTCAAACGGAGTCATGTGATTCTTGTTGCTACGTCTGATTGGTGAAACACAGTCATGTGGTAGATCACCAGCTGCATTTCTCTGGAAAAACAAAGAATATCTAATGTGTAGAATAAATGATTAGAAAAGTAACTCGAATTTAGCCGAATGTAGCGGAGTAAGAGTAGAATTTCTTCTTCACAAATCTACTCAAGTAAAAGTAAAAAGTATGGTGAGGTAAAACTGCTCATAGAAGTAAATAATAATTTTTTAAAAAGTTACTCAAGTAAATGTAATTTCAATTTATATATATCAATACTTTTATACATATACTGTAGTATAGCAACACTTTAGTTTTGAAATGTTTATACAAGTTTATCTTTTTCTGAAGTGACTCTGTATGTATACTGTATATACAGAGAGAGAGTCACAATTGGCCAATGTGTGAATAGTTTAGAGCACACCACCTGTATGATTATAAAGGAACAGCAACATTCTACCACGTGAACTGTGGTAACCGTATCAATAAAGAAAAACTAATAAATAAATTAAATGATTTTAGATTCAGCTAAATTGCCACATAAAAGAATCACGATACATCACTGAATCACTTTTTCCCCCATCTCAGAGTTGCGAGGGCTGTACCGAAATAAATGCAAAAGAATGGGCATAACTTTTTTTTTATTAACTGACACAGGTCATTCAAATCATGCATGTTAGTAGAGTAACTCTTCCTCTATACAAATGTACTACTCAATATAGTCTCCATCACAGGCGACGCATGAACTATCTTTGAAAATCCCCTTTATTGCAGTTGATTGTCTCGGAATGTCGTCGATGATTCCGTGGCGCATCAAAGGGGATTTTCAAAGAGAGTTGTGTTCAGCGATGGTGCAGACCATGTTGAGTAGTACCTACAGTCTGTAACACTATAGAGGAAGTGTTATTCTACTGCCGTACACAGTTTGAACTGCATATGTCAGCTAATAAAAAAGTTATACTTTTGCGTTACTTTCGGTAATTGTTGTAATTGTACAGCATTTACACCACTATTAAAATGTGTAGTATAATACCAGAAATATAGAATATCATTGTTTTTCTATTACAGTATCGAATATGTAAATCGAAAATGCGGATTTACCTGCACTGCATATGCAGGTGTAAAATATTTGACGAGAGAAGCTTCTATAGTTGTACGGTAGCTTCTTGAATTTCGAATCGAAACTTTTATATGTCAGCGTAGACACCGCGGTATCATCATGATCACGTAGTCATCAGTCTGCATGTGTTTTTTACAGGATTGTGATATACTATGGTGGGATGCGTTTTGCACCGAGTTCTTCGAGGACGACGCGACCTTAACAGTCTCCTTCTGTCTCGAGGATGGACCAAAGACCTATAGTGAGTATCGTATATGATAATTCGCCGGACACTTTATCYGGTACTCAGTCTGTACGAGGACACGTCTGAGACGTCCCGGTGCATCTGTTTGTCTCTCTGTGTCTCGAAGGTGAATTGCAGATGTTGCTTAAACTGTGCTGTGATTCCAAATCGGTTGATTTAAAAGGCGTCGTGTTGCAAACAACAGAGATGTTTACCAACACTGTCATCATCATCGCGATCCCTCAGGCGCAGTGTCATTCACAAATTCCGGCGGGAGAGAGAGAGAGGCGAGAAACGGAGAAAAGAGAGAGAAGAGCAAGGGGGATAGGGAGAGTATGTGTGTGTGTGTGTGTGTGTGTGTGTGTGAGGGGGAGAGGTAGATAGAGGAGAGATAGATGGAGGGATGGGGGTGTGCGCGTGTGTGTGTGTGTGTGTGTGTGTGTGCGCGTACACGCGGGGGGACTTCATTTCGCTTTTACCATCCTCATTCCGAATGTACGGGGCAAGACTTGATTGGCAGGTACGAGGTGATTAAATAAACATGCTGCTTCAGACTTCACACGCGTCTCCCGGCATGACTGACAACCGCAGAGCTCTAAGTAGTGTGTGTGTGCGTGTGTGTGTGTGTGTGTGTGTGTGTGTGTGTGTGTGTGTGTGTGAG
>QMIH01000425.1:442636-458473 GCA_003987875.1 Clarias batrachus | reverse complement strand
TTCCTTTGGCTCTCACACAAACCCGTCACTCTCTCATCCTCTTATACACACACACACACACACACATTGCACAGTGTGAGCAGTAATGTGTTCCTCCTCATTGTGAATTCAGGGCTGAGCTGCACAAAACAAAAAAGGAAAATATAGCTCCCTCTCTTTCTCTCGCCCCTCTTCCCACCTCTTGCTCCCCCCCCCCCATCACCACCACCACCACTCTCTCTCTCTCTCTTTCTCTCACACACACACACACACATAAACAGAATCTCTCTTCAGTTTTTTTTTTTTACGTTTTTATATATTTCCTACAATATGTACGTATGTATCACTTCACGTTAGGGTAAAAGTAATTAGCAGTGGTTAATTACAGAACATCACATTAATGAGATATACTGTATAAAACCCAGTGTATTATAATTCATCCAGAATAAACTAGACATACAGTACGCACAGTCATGGGATGAATTCATGGTAGGAGAGTCCTGTCGTGGTTTTCGATGTCCTTCTAAGAGAACGACATTATATGATGAAAAAAAGAAAGAGATTCATGCATAAATTCAATCAGAAGGTGTTAATTAATTTGCTAAAACAGCAGCTTTGGCTGTAATTCACATCACAGCTAGCACACGCCGTCTTTTGCATTATTCTTTCAGTAATTCCAAACAAGGACTTGAATCTAAGAGTCGTTTAAAAAAGATTGAATAAAATTGTGACAAAATAAAAAAGTTGGTTTTAAATTTCCCCATCAAATAAAGCGGCATTAGACAATCAGGCGCAGCTGTAGGTCGCGTATGTGGAAGAGGGTAGATAGCGCTTTTACTTTTGTCGCTTAACATTAATGTCCGGGAGTAAGGGGTTCGAATCTCGCCTCGCGTCTCTGTGCCTGGAGTTTGCATGTTCTCCACATGCTTGCTGGATCATATAAACCTGATCCAGTGGTATAAGATTATGTGTGTGTGTGTGTGTGTGTGTGTGTGTGTGTGTGTGTGTGTGTGTGTGTGAGTGTATGTGAGTGTGGGCCTGTTTGTTGCCAGAGGTTGAGAGCCTCAGCAACGTAACTTTCCCTACAGCAGTATTCTCTGGCGTGAAACTGTAGGTCATTGGGGCCAACTTGGATGGATGAATGGATGGATGGATTGATGAAGGGATGGTTATAACAAAGAAAAATGTTTAATCGTTCATATATGAAGTTGTTCAGAAATGTTTTAAGCCAAGTCTCTCAATAAAATGTGTTCTTTATTAATAAATCAAAAAGAACTGCAATAGTTTTATAGAGGAGTGAAAGAATAATAAGATTAAATAAAAAGCTTCTGTCAAAAAAATTGTATGGACGTGAACAGCACACGGTCTCCGTTACAAAGTGTAAGACTTACAGTAACAGTAACCCTGAACTTTACCTGGTGTTATTACATATGTTTAATTGAAAAAGAAAGCTGTGTAACCTAGCTAGGTTTGAGTTGACTTGACTAGTTTAGTTTCTTTTACTACATAAGAGCTAACAGATTTTTTCCTCCTGATGATCTTTTTTTTCCTCCTGATTGTCTTCATGTCTGTCCCATAGTTGTTGTGTAAATTTTTCTTACAACCTGTGTTGATTATTACTTTACCTTGTTCAAGATTTTGAGCAATGTTTGACACTTTTTTCATATACATCGAATCGCAAATTTGTATGCCGAGGTGAATTCTTAATGTGAAAATTTGTATTGTGAAACGCAATTTCCCATAGGAAATAATGCAAATGAAGATAATTCGTTCCAACCACACAAAAATAAGTGTAATTTTAAGTACTATAATCATATTTTTGCATACAAAAACAATCAAAACATTTAGAAAAGACAAGTAAATGAAGTAAAATGTTAAATAAGTCAAACTTTAAACCTCACTAAACCTTAATTTCGGATTCTTCTTGGAACCGGCTGATTATTTAGTGGTGATTTTTTTCTTCATTTCTACTGAAAATGGCTCAGTTCTTCTTTCTTTCTTTCGTCCTTAATAACATTCATGGGACCCATGGCGCATATGGATTTATGCCTCACTAAATCTTGGCAAAATTAAAATAAATAAAGAAATAATTAATTAATACCACCAAAAAAAATTGTAAACTTGAATCACTTGGCTTTTGATCGATGCAAACGAATTTTGAACGTTTCCCGGACATACATGCGACTTAGGGTGCTTTCACAACTGCCTTATTTAGTACGGTTGAATCGCACTAGAGTTCGTTTTCCCTCTTGGTGCGGTTCGTTTGGGCAGGTGTGAATGCAGCAATCGCACTCTAGTTCGGACCAAAATCGGACCAAACAAGGAGGAGGAGGTCTCGGTCTCGGTACTCTTTCAAACGAACACTGGAGCGGTTCGTTTGTAGTGAGAACACGTTCCGAACTTGAACAGACCCAACTGCAAAACGTACTGCACATTTTTGGACTAATCGAGCTGCCGTAGTCAGCTGCGTTGCGCATTGTGGGATGAAGACTAGTATTTGTTGACAGGTCACTTAGCGCTTAAGCAACATGG
Organism: Clarias batrachus; assembly: GCA_003987875.1. NCBI lineage: Eukaryota > Metazoa > Chordata > Actinopteri > Siluriformes > Clariidae > Clarias > Clarias batrachus. The sequence continues at coordinate 455,962 of QMIH01000425.1, read as the reverse complement.
CAGCTCGGGAACAAACGTGGAGTTGTTTCATCGTCATAATATTACCTGATGGATCGTTGGTGATATTTCCGGAAGATGCCCATGTCACAGCTTCGCGAAATTAATGCACGCCTCCTCCTGAAGCGATGCGCCTTCGCTGTTTGTAGTGCATTAAAACATTGTTTTCCAGCCGCATCCGCGCTTCATTACAAAAAATATAGCACACAACGACCAAGGTATATAATTAGGCTGCGAAGTCATCTCTCCATACTAAAGAGCGGCATATTGTCTGCCAGCTTTTCCTCCTGTCTTTGTTTACTTCCGGGAGTTCGTTTGCAAATTACCCGCACGTCAATTCTGACCAATCGAAAAGCAGATGAGGAAATACGTTCAATGACACATGTGGCCAACGAGTGATGTGGATGTTATGACGTGGCTGCATTTTGGTTCGATTCAACTGGTTCGGACCGAAGCAATCAGTATGGTGTGAAAAGGAAGCAAAACGGCAGAAAAACGCTACAATGTATCTGTTGTTGCACTTGGTACGGACCAAATGAACGGAACCACAGGTTCATTCGTATGCCGAAAATGCTTCATATGCATTGTCATTCTTTAGGGCGAAAATTCGTACAGGAGGCCATTCGTATACTGAGGTTCCATCATACTAGCTAGTGCTGGTTCTCCAGAGCAAAATAATGTTTTTTTTAAATAGCTCTTTTGTCATAATGTTTCAAAAAATGCTCCAACTCTGATCCATTAATTATTAACTAATAACTGTTAAATAAATGCTGTTAAACTGCCAAACTGTCATTATCCAAACATGCTAGTATTGTTCATACTTGAGAGCTATAAGAGCCAGCTTGCATGTCAGGTTATCTTACTTGGGTCTGATAGAATGTTTAAATATTAATGTATGCATTAAGTGTATTTTTATGTGCTTGGAATGCTCAGATTTCAGCTATACTACATACCTAAAATAAGCATCCATTTACACCCTGGTTTTTCAAGGCTGATTCCATGAGTGTGGTGTAATTTGTATCCCCGGGATTTATACATTTACAAATATACAGTACTGTTCAAAAGTCTTGAGTCCCCCCTCATTTCTTATTCATTATTTTATAGGGTGCTATTACTTTTACAGGGTGCCATTCATATTCAAATAAATGAAAATGTTGTCGATTACAGAACCCTTGCAGCAGCCTCATTTCCCCTCTCGTCTGTTCCAACCACTCAGGATTCAGCATCACCAGTATACTAACCACTGGCACATGTTTCTCACTGCTTTATATATGACTTTTTTTCTTCAATGTTTGAATTATCCATAGGTCACTGTGTGGCGTAACACACAAAAAAAGATTTTTTGAAACTGCTCAGGTACAGGGACTGGACTGAAAAAAAAAAAAAAGCCTGGAGTACTGTCTCAAGACTACATTAAAAATGCAAGAAAGAAAGTCTGGCTCTTTGAAAGCAAAATCTGAAGAAATAAGGGACTTTTCGCAGTACTGTATATGTTAAGTAAAAAAAAAAAAGAAAAAAAGTTTTGATCTGATTTTACTTTACTTGGTAAAGTGCCTTTATGTGCGAGATAAATCACCTAGAACAGTAATACATATATATATAGCATTGTGCTTGACTTGTACAACCAAAGTTTATTTTCGTACGCATCAAGACTTTAAATGAAAATAATTTTCATAATATATATATCATATTTGCTGTAACATTTGACTCCATGCCTGCAACTTATCTTCCAATGAATCATCCTTTATAAGTATTAATAATGTACATTTCCCATTCACAGTCACTCATTTCTGTGAGCCGAACACATTCACCTGCATGAAATGTTTGGAATCGTCCACAAATCACATGTTCAGCAGGAAATTACATCATGCAAATTTCCTGATGATCCAAGAAAAGAGATAAATAGCATTCTCTTGTTGTTTTTTTTATTATTTTATTATTATATTGGGAGATTATCTTTCAAGTTCACCTTGGAATTACAATTCTGGGAGCCACATTTTGAATGTTTAACTACACAATTTCTTAGACTCAGTGTTGACAAATGATTAGGATTTTTTTATTATTATTCCTTAATTTTATGGAATTGCACGGGCTAAATGGCACCCCTATTATGGGATGACACTCAATTCTACAGTTCAGATTGTAATCGGGTGTAAAGTAGCCGTGTGGAAAGTTGAAAGATACTTGGCAAGTGAAGAATCTTAGCTTTAAAAGGATTGTATATTCAATGTGAGAACCCTTTCAGATGCTGTTATAGATATACAGTAGATGTCTGGTTTGATCATAAAAGCGGTTCATTTTAGGGTTAATTATTAAAATGCATAAATAGGTTTTGATGCAGTTGTCTTTTAATGGGGTTTATAGGGAAATATCAATTAAAGAAGAAATAAAGTTCTTAAAATTTGCATAAAATTAAAGAACACATTCAGTTTCTATAAACAGTATTTTTACATTTCCTTTTTATATGATATACACCATGTAATGTACAGTATAATAATCCTATGTCACTATATGCTCTATCATGTCTTGAGATATAACCAACTTTGCTCTTTAGTAAATTGCTTTTGGAGAATTAAATATAGATTTGGGGGGGGAAAAAACTTAGATTCGAGCTAACTAGCACTAATACTTATGTGTATGCGTGTGTGTGTGTGTGTGTCTGTGTGTGTGCACGCATGTGTGTGTGGAGGCATTGATTAGAGTGCGTCTGCTGGGATTACATCCCGCCTGTTGCCATGCCAACCTCTCGGTTACCCACCGTTCCTCCGGCAACAGAATGTTGGGGTTCAGAGTTCCAAATAGAGAAATTTCTCCTCTGAAATTGCCAGTTTAATGAGTAAATCATTTTCCCTGGATTTGAAGCGCTGGCTCGCCGAACAGAAAACAACATAGAGGATTTTAAAAAGTCAGTAAGACGTTCTGCATTTCACTTAGTTATTAGAGATTGCCTATTAAAACATAATTAAATGTAATGTATTCATTAAAAAGTACACAATAAACTGGAGCACATAATAATAATTTATATATATATATATATGTATATAAAAGTTATTTTTATTTCTATTTTATTTACATATTTGTTTCGTTTCATTGCTTATCATTATTTATTTCTGTCTGAGTGCCTGCAAACTCACTCCATCATTCTCTGTTACGTTTGTGCTTTTCTCTTTCTTTGACGTTACGCTGCTCATACTGAACACAGATTATATCCACTTCTAAATCATGATTGTCCTGATTGAATTCTGGATTTGCGACAGAGTCGCTTAAACATGCATGAAACATACTTTATCAATCTTTTATCAAGTTGTATGTGAATATTTTCAAAGGCCAAATTGAATTGAAACACCAGATTTACAGACGTTTTGGAGTTTACACACAAAGTAAACTCCAAAGTGCACTGAAGGACCAGATGAGTTAAAGGTCCCATATTTTGACACAGTGAAGAAGGCCTGTGTTCTAACAGAGCTCCCCCAAAGTGTGTGTTAATGCTCCAACTGAAATAAAATTCACAAAACCTTTTTTTTCCCCTCAAACTCCCTTTATTTCACTCCTCCTCCAAACCTCTCCATATCAGTCTCTATTTAAATAAGCAACTGATTAGCCACGCCCCTCAACAGACCAGCAGAGCTGAGCGAGACGCCAAAGGAGGGCCTTTTCTTATATGATGTATATATTATATTTAAGCAAATGAGACAGAACGCTGTTGCGTTGAATATCAGTCGTGCTAATAATCAGTAAAACAGCAGATTTACAGAAGTTTCGGAATTTTCTTGTGTAATCAGTTATTGAGCTCCACCACCACAAATAGATCTGCAACTGGACCGGAACTTGACAGTTGCTAAGCAACACAATGTCCATCCTTCTGGTGTAGTTCATTACAATGTAGCGATAAGTTGGTGAACGACACTTGGTGCCATCAACAATTGTTAGAACACAGATTGACTGATATATATATATATATATAGTTTAACATTCCAGTGCTGTCGTACTCTATATAGCACTCATGGAATGCCTCTTGTCCAATTAGATTCCTTGGTAGTAACTGTTGTATAATTCCTGTTTTACAACTGCACTTTCGACCTTATAAAACAGTTATAGAGAGGGTTTATTTTGGGTCATTGCACACAGATGAGGATGCGTCCCCTTTTGAGTCAAGGTGGTCTCAGAGTTTTTCCATCATTACCGTCACTTCCACCTCGCTCATTAGGGAAGAACTGATTGAGCAAACATTAAGTAAACATCTCTAACATTTATCGTTTTTATCTAAAATTTTATTTCATAACAGAAATGTAAAAATTTACAAAAAATGTACACAATGTGTTAAAAATGTATTTGTGACAATGTCCGTTGTTAAAGGCGCAATACAAATAAATCTGAATTGAATTGTATATGAAGTCACATTAGGTGTTTAAACACTGGCCAATATAAAAAATGGGAAGACACATGTTTTGTTTGACCATTCTGAATATCTGAAAATGACTAAAAGTAAATATCGAATAATAGATTTATACCTTTACAGTACAATATATCTTTCAATAATGCAGTTCAGCCACTGCAGTGCATCAGCTTCCATAGACACACATGAACTCTTCCTTCTTTTGTAGGGTGCCATTACTTTTGACTTAATTAAACAAGAAGTAAAATGGCATCATACAGTATGTTACATTTTGTTACGTAAACAAACTGAATTTTTCTGAAAGTCATATTTTTTTATTTATAAGCACCGGAAATATGTAGTCCGTCATAAATCTTTTTCGAATCTACATAAACGAGTACGATCTGTTTCACTGCACACTATGCCACTGTTTTAACTCGCTGTGCATTTATTCTCCAGGTGTGTACAGAGGGCCGTCTGATTTTGGTGTTCACCTTCGATGACCTCATGAGAATCAAGACGTGGCACTTCACCATCTCACATTACAACGAGCTCATTCCTCGCAGCATGCTGGCCGTCCATGTGAGTCAGATAAAGCAACCGGATTGTTCACACGTGAATCCGATGTTTTGATGCTTTGTGTGCTGTGTATTAGACTTTGTTTGACACTATGACTCCGGGTTCAACCAAATCCCAATTCATACTGATCCTTTGGCCTTTTGAAGTGAAGGTTTCAGGCTCAGGAGTCCCATTTGCTTTGTTCATAAAAATCTAGCACTATTAATGAGTCTTTTTATATTCTTACACCATATTAATCAGGCTAATCTGATTGAGTCAAAGGGTTTTAGAAGCCAGATAGTGTTTTTTTTTTCTTGTCCTTCATAAGTCTACTGCTGTTCTTGTGAGTTCCTTTTTAATTAATTTAGGTATTTGTCGTGATCACTAGAGGAAGTTGTAACCAGGCAACTAGTAATGATATTGAATAAGGAGGCTGGGTTAGTGTGAATGACCAGCAGGGGTAGATAGGCGTGCTTTTGCGAATTTACTCTAATTAGTTTCTTAAATTCTCTTTAAAAAAAAAAAAAGAACAAGTGGGTGATTTGCACTGCAGAAAAAATTGTTAAAAGCCAGTTTCGGAGCATTTTTTATAATAGAAGTACCGGACTGATTTGACCGAATTTTACATCATGTCCTCCTGAGACACGGACTCTACTGCCGTGTACATCACAATTTGAGTGTTTCTCTTTGGTCATAGCTTATAACTATACATTTAATCAATGTATTCAACCAGGAAGAAGTTTGGCAATAGAATTATACCTAAAATGATCATTTATACCTAATTTATTATAACTATACCTAAAATGATAATTTATACCTAATTTATTATAATTTTTACCTAAAATGCTTGTCCATCCTGCAATGTCCACAACAGTACATTGTCCAACAGAGTCCACATCTCAGGATGGTACCAGGATCCTTGTGCCAAACTTCTTCCTGGTGGAATTTCTAGACCTACTTTTAGGATTTACAGTAATAATTGTTTTTATTAGATTTTACTGGTTTTGTTATTGATATTGCTATGGAAGAGGAAGCAAGTTCCCAATCACTACACTGTAAACCCTAATAAGTTGGCAAAACTCCAAAAAAATTGAGGTAATCAGTTATGTCAATTTTTTTGTTAAGTAAACAGAACTATCAGTTTTTGAGTATGTTGAATTTGTTGCGAATCAAATAAATTGTTGATGCAGACAATCCGGTCCTCATACAAGCTCGTCACAGGTTTTACACCAGATGCAACCCTCCTCCCATTTTACCTGGGCTTGGGACAGGCACTTACTCCAGTTGTTGGGAATCCAACCCGCCCCTTTCGCATGGCAGGAGAAACACCTACCACTTAGCCACCAGTGTCCTATTGCCCTGATGATGCACAAAATCACTAGTCTGAAAGATTTAAAGTTGGTAAAACTTTAAGGTGACCGTTACTGTTGCTAAAGTACTTACAGTTACTTAAAATATGTAATCTGTTCCGCTAACTTGAAAAGTGTCATTTCTACAAACTCATAAATACCAAATTTAAAAAAAAGAAGTTCCAAATACTTAAGGTCTATTAGTTTGAACTAACTAATTATTTAAGTTAACAGTACTCAATATGTTTAATTACTTTGAACATTAGGGTTTACAGTGTACAAGAGTTGGCAGTTTTTATTGTTAGATAATCAGGTTCGTCATCTAAAGTACATAGAAGTTGACAATTCAGGACGTTGTGATAATTAGCTGGTTCATGGAATCATCTTACAAAATGTTGTATAACTTTACAAACAAAAAAAGTGCAGTACAGGAGGTATTCCAAAACCAAGGTTGGAACAATCTGTTGTGTGGATGTCCCGAATGAGTCGAGTGCAACTCGTTTGCAACTATCCTCTTGTGTTTTTTCCAAACCTGAGTTGTTCAATTCTAACCAAGAATTCAAGAAAAAATTATTATTATGCATCTTTCCAAATGGACACTAATACTAAAGTTACTTTGTTCACCATATGTGCATGTGATTCAGCTGTTATTAGATGTGTCGTAAGCTTTAGGGCTGACTCATAGATTTCCCTGCCTGGAATTAGTGAATCAAATTCGAACAACTTGAAAGAGCTAATTCCTATAAATATAYTGTATKTACAGTMMTGTGCAAAAGTCTTGAGTCACCCCTCATTTCTACATATTAAATAAAATGACGTTGATTAAAGAAATAGGAATAAATGTTTTATTGCAACAGGCTGCAAAGTCCCTAAAGATGCAATGTAGATTTGCATCGATGCAAAGATACACTAAAATGAATGAATAAATAACATTACAATATGTCTGTATGTCTGTAAAGAAAGTTTTCAGATGGGAAAGAAAAATAAATCAATAACGTAGGTTTTGCATGAAAATAGAAAGGAGCGAGTATGACGAAGTTACCAAAAGAACTCATATTCTCCAGCATGCTCAGTAAAACCTAACAGTTACTACAGATAATATGGCGCCTAAGACTTTTGCACAGTACTATATATATATATATATATATGTCAGGATTGTGCAATATACAATTTTTTTTGCACCTAAGCAAAATTGAACTTTATAACTATAACAACATGATTGAGCAAAAACACATGACTGTATTTCTATGACCAATAATAATAATAATAATAATAATTTGACTTAATTCCCATATTTCAGTAAAATGTATGTTTTAAAAGTAATGATAAGATGATTAGTCACAATTTTGGACACAAGTTCGAGTTTATTTCCTAAATTTAAAACAATACAGAATTTTTCAAAAATATAAAATAACATATATATCATTAGGTACAGTAATTAAGTAACAACAACAACAGTTAGTTGTTATTGTAAAATTAATGATGACTTTGATTCTACCTGAAAACCCAAATACACACTTTGATGTTCGGAGCCTCTCCATCGGCAACATTTATGTAACAACCTCAGCAGCAACCTCATTTCCCCTCTCAGCATTCAGGATCAGCAGTATACTAATTACCGGCCTGATCGTCTGTCGTCTTCACCACTTTCTCACTGGTTCATGTATTAAGTTAAATGTTTTGTACAGTATGTGTGAATAATCCAAAGGCCACAAAACATTCCTGTGAAACTGGTCGGGTATAGTGACCGGACTGAAAACGAGTTGCCAAAAACTTGCCAAAAATGAGTTCCATAAAGTCCTTCAGGAAGCCTGGAGAGGTATTGCTCAAGACTGCATTAAAAATAGAATAAGTCTGTCTCTTTGGAAACAAAGTACAGTATGAAGAAATGAGCAGTGGCTCAAGAGTTTTCGGGTGTGAGTAACAGACCCAAAAAGTTTTTTTGGACACGAGTTTCAAAATTATGATCTAACACATATAGATAATTAAGTAACCACAACAACAGTCAGTTTTTATTCTAAGACACAAAGGTTGGAACACTTCTTACAAGAACAGTATTGTCAAGTGCATTTGCAAAACCCATCAAGCACCATAATGAAACTGGCTGTCATGAAGACCTTCCCAGGAACGCAAGACCAAAACTTATCTATCCTGCAGAGGAGAAGTTCAATTATAGTCTCAGTCATCACTAATTAACAATCGGCACCTCTGATCAGAGCCGTTATAAAGGCTTTACAGATCATAAGTAGCAGATACATCTCAATATCAACTGTTGGAGGAGATTATTGCATATTTTTTAAATAAACGCCTTCAGCGTTGCTTTACAGTGTAGAAAGAAATAAAAATCAGGATCGACCATGAATTTAGAAGTTGTGTCCAAACTTTTGACTGGTACTGTATGTATGTATTGCTCTGGGTTGCATAATGCACATGCTTCATGTCAAGAAAATTTTCTAGTTTTTTAAACCCAACAAGTTGCCATACAGTACATAGGGCTGACATTTCGTCAAAAGTAGCACAAGATAATACATTCTGATCGATAAGGACGGACCGACTTTTCTCCGTGCTAGCGTKCTATGCCTGTTCCATAATTGGTTGTTGCAGTCCTACAAATGTTTTATGAGCATTCCAAAGTGTTTTAAACTAGGCTGCTATTTTTGTGCGCCAACACCATGTAGAATCTTAGTTGACAAATAGTTGACATAACTGTATAAAATCTGAAAACAAGGTCTAAACCTACATGAGAGGAATTAAGCAAATAACATTAATAAAGTGATAATTATTGTATTAAACATGGACGATTATTAGGATTATTATTATATATGTTTTTTTGTTTGTTTTTTTTTTTGCTTAAGATACCATAATGTTAATATCGGTGCTTATAACGTTGATTCAGAAGGCTGCCGTATGACAAAATTCCTCTGTGTTATTTTTATCAATCGAGGTGAAACCTTCTAGTGGCGCTGTTGGGCTGTTGCCATAGCAACATCTCTATTAATGAATTAGAGACGTATCGGGCCGGAGTGGCTGGAGAATAGCAAACAGAATAAAAGGAGTGTGTGTGTGTGTGTGTGTGTGTGTCTCCCTGCCAAGGCGCAAGACCCTGGAGCTCTGGAGCAACTGTCCAAAAACATCAGCAGAGTGGGACTAACCAATCTCACGCTGAACTACCTCAGAGTAAGACAGACTAGATCAAGACACAAGATCTCTCATACATGTGCACATCAGCATACAATGCATACAAAAAATGTACAGGTCTAAATTACATTACTTGTGTGTGCGTGTGTGTGTGCAGCTGTGTATGATCCTAGAGCCAATGCAGGAGCTGATGTCAAGGCACAAAACATATGGCTTGAGTCCCAGAGACTGCCTGAAGACATGCCTCTTTCACCAGTGGCAAAGGATGACAACACCACCAGGTATCACACACACACATAATAACCTTGTTTTTTTTTTTTGTTGTTGTTTTGCCCAGACCATTTTCCATGCCCCACCCATCTGTAGGGAATAATAACCAAATGATCCATTGTGTCTTTACCCTTTTCCCCCTGAAGCCCTCATTTCTTTTACTTTGTTCTTATGGAAGTACGTATGATCATGAAATTTACGGTTTCGCTCRCCGTAAACATGTTTCACAGTCATGATTAACACTTCAAAGTCCAGAGTACAGATTGTCAGGGGTATTGTGAAATTCTGCAATAACACATCCTGCCTAATTAATGAGCCTTGTGACCGTGGGATTGTTATTTCTGCGCTGTTTTACTCTTCTTTAAACACTCTCCCAATCTCTTCTCAATAAAAGGCATGAAAAAGAAAATAATACTCAACATGTTCTTTTTCACTCAGTGTTTGATAGGTTTGCGTATGTATCTGGTGTCATTACGTCTGTAATCAGTTTTATGTTGTTGTTTTTTTTAACTATGAATGAATTTGTAAGTGTGTTAGTTAGTGTTAATACAGTACTTCTTACCTGACTACATGTTCTTTTAATTATAGTCGGACCTTCGCCTAACTTTAAGACCGAAATTTTTCAGTCAAGTTCCAAAAAATGTAAGTACTCATCCATAAATCTACCCATCCGTCCAATCATCCATTCCTCTTTCTGTTCTCCATATCCATCTTTCAATCATCCGTCCTTCCATTAAGTTAACCAATCGATACATCCATCCATCTGCAGATCCATCAACCATCAATTTCTCCAGCTATTCTAAATATCTATCATCCAATTGTTTATTCATCTATCAATCCATTCATTCATCCTTTTATTTAGCCAACCATCCAATACATCCAACCATTCATCCATCTACATGTAGATTCCATCCATTTGTCCAACCAAACATTTATTCATCTATTCCCTATATTCATAATCCAATACCTTATTCATCCATCCTTCTATTTAGCCATCCAAACAATACATCTATACATCTACACATACGTCATCCATCTGTCCAACCATCCATTCATTCATCTATTCTCCTTATGAATCTGCCATGCCTTATTATCACTGATTCATCCATCATGCAGTCATCTTCAAATCCATCCTTTTTTTTTTATTTAGACCAATCAATACACCCTTTCAGTCCATCCCTTTGTCCAACCATCAAGTCACCCATCTATTCTTCATATCTATCTGCCATTCATATATCCATCCATTCATCCATCAAACTACTAATTCATCCATCCTTCTATCTACCTTCTCATCAATCTGTCCAAAATTCCATTCATCCATGTATTTTTTATTTCGATCTGCCATTTAATCGTCCATCCATCCATCCATCCATCCATCCATCCATCCATCCGTCCGTCCATCCATCCATCCATCCTTCTATTTAGCCATCCAATCAATAAGGCCATTCGATTACCCATCTGCTGTTCAATCATCCATCCATCCATTTACAAGTCATCCATTCAACCTCTCATTTAGCCTGCCAATCAAAGTATCCATCCATCTACACATAGATTCCATCCAACAATCCATTTGCCAATCCATTAATTTAGCCATACAATCAATACACCCATCCATTTCCCTATCTGTCCATTCACCCATTTATTCTTTTATCCATTTGCAGTCTATCCATTAATCTACAAATACATCCATCCAACCTTACACTTAGCCTTTCAATCCATCCATCCATCTACACATAGTTTAGCTTCCATCCAGCAATCCATTCACCCATTCATTTAGCTGTCCAGTCAATATATCTATTGATCCATAGATTGATCTGTTCAACCATCCGTTCATCACCTGCTTTTCATATCTATTCTACATCTTCCAATTATCCATTTATTTCCAGTCCATCCATTCATCCTTCCATTTAGCCATCCGATGATTGTTTTACATTCCATTTATCTGTCCAGCAATCTGATCCATAAAATGTTTTCTTCACATTTGTCTTCCAGTCAACCATCCATTCATCTATTTAACCATCCATATATTTATCTATTCTCCATATCCATCTTCTAATAAATGACTTTGTCCATTTCTTCATTCATCAATACAAACATTCCATCTGTTTGTTCATCCTTTCATTATCAATAAAGTATTGACGCTGTAAATTGTAAAATTGCTGTAAATTGCATGTATTACACCCCTTTCCCTCCATTGACTGACAGCGGAAGCAGCCAAACCAACAGCGAAAAGAAGAAGAAGGCGGAACTCTGCCGGCAGCGCGTCCAACAGCAGCGCAGGAAACAGCAAGAAACGCAGCCCAGCCAACAGCTTCAGCTTGCCCACACAGGTACGTCAATGRACATGCACGAAACACACACACACACATAGTGATACAGTGATGTGAACTGCTCACAACAACATGCTAGACTGAATAACCTGTGTGTGTGTGTATGTGTTTGTGTGTCTGTGTGAATGGGTTTTAAGGATGAGCTGTTTTCTAGATAGTTAGTCCAACTGATAACTATTGCTGTGAAGTTTTTTTTCAATCAGTTACTAATTCAAATATTGATTTGATTCTAAAAGACTGATATTTATAAAACTGTAATTGTTCTTGCCAGTACCTGATAATATGCTTTTATTTAACCCGTTTGAATGATGTGTTTGTAATTGATAGCAATTAGTTCTAATTGATTTGATGATAATTAGTGCTGTCCGTCTCTGGTCCCCAGCCCAAACGCGTCGCCGGTGAATCGAGGGGTGGCGGGTGGCTGGAGGCGGAGCTTAGGTAGGTGAGTGACATGTGCAGATGGCTATCGCACAGCATGTGCTGCCTTAACGATCCAATTAGCAATGCGAACGAGCTTAATTGGCGAACATGTTGGAGGTATGCTTTGTCTGAATGGGCTAATTAAGGAGCAAAGAGATAGCGTCTGTAGACAAGGATGTGTGTGTATGTGTGGGTGTGTGTGTGTGTGTGTGTGTGTGTGTGTACCTATCATTTTTTTCTGTTTGTCCCTTCCCATCGTTCTCATTCAAACTTTAAATCTACATTGCTAATTCACTTGTCTGGCATGTGACATGTTTCGATTAGAAATGGTACAAGTTTTGCCTGCATTCATATTAGGCAGTGTGTTTCTAATCTTGCTTTCCCTTCCTCTCTCTTTTTTTTCCGTCTCCCACCCCCTTCCTCTACCTGTCTCTCTTTTTGTCTTTCCCCCWCTGTCTCTCTCCGTACCTCCCTCCCCCACTGTATTGCGCTCTCTCTCTCTCTCTCTCTCTCTCTCTTTCGTTCTCATCCACCCCCTCCTTTACCGCCCTCTCTCTGTCCCTTACTCACTCTCATCTAATTCAATTCCGAGCCGCATTATTAGAATGACCATACCAAGATACATTATTACATTATACTGTATTCCTCCATATTTGTCCATTTGTCAAATAAAATAATTCGAAATGGCATTCTACATCTGTTCTAATATACGCATATGGAAATAACATTTCTACACAAAGAACAGAGAGACACGGGATTATATTTACCCATGTGCACCGTGAACACTGCTGGAGCTCTTTAAATAGTTGAAGGGTCTGGAGGTCAGGGAAGCAAAAACTAACAAATTTCACTATTTAAGTGTTTCTGATATTAATGGATGAGCAAAAAA
>QMIH01000425.1:431226-442626 GCA_003987875.1 Clarias batrachus | reverse complement strand
TATATATATATATATATTTAGAATCAAATATGTAGTTAGATTTAGTTGCTTATAATATTGTGGTCTGATTAAATGCAATTTAACAATTTAACCAAGCTGTTATAACATAGGATTTGTCTTTTAATTAAATTTTTAAGAAAAGGAAGAAAAAAAAACAATGTTTTGAAAAGTCTTTAGGGAGTTTCTACGTGTAGGCTATAGAAATGTTTAAATTGTAGCCTAAAGACATACTGAACATGGGGTCTAACACAGGAGGGATTCTATTATTTTATACATTGCAAGGTTCATTACATGATATATAGACAGACAGATATGATATGAAATATGATATACGATATGATATACGATATATGATTTGATATGATGCAATATGAATTATGATATGAGTCCAGGCGGACTTATACAAGTCTCCATCAATAAATATTGATTATTAGGTTATTGTCTGATATGATACGATACGATATGAAATAAATTATATGATGCGATATGATTTTTGATATGATATGAAAAATATCACATGATACAATACGCTACTATACCATGATATGATATTGCCAGCTGCTAACTTTCTTTGCTTACAAAGTGACACGGCTCATTTTTCATAGTCTAAATGAAACTAGATGTAGGATCGAACTCTGTGGCTAAAGTTTTGTCAATTTGTAATAATCGAATAAAATATTATATAATATAATATTATAATATATAATATAATAAATATATATAATATTTACCTAATAGCATTTGGCAAGAGGAGCCTCATTTAAAGCAGTTGTACAGTATACATTATATACTACATATTCTATATGTATCATATTTATACACACATATATATTTGTAGAATATGAATCTGATCTGTTGCTGGGTGCAAAGAAAAATTCCAGTAGTAAAGTAAAGCTGCTTACTTTAGTTATAGTTTCTTATGCTCCAAAGGATTTGATTAAAATACCTACATCTCAACAAAGATAATTGAATCATTGAAATCAACATGAGCTGGATCTAATTGAATGATTCTGTCTGCATGGATTGCATGATAGACCTCTTAAAGATTTGTTTCAAGGTCAGAGTTTGGACGGCACAGTTCATTTCTGAACCGCGCAAGAGCGTATTCATTCATTGTCAGGACGTTTAACAAACTTTCTCTTTGTCACACTTTTCTCCATTTTTTTTCTGCCTCCTTCTTTGTTTCTGTACATCTCCTTTCTGTGCCTCCCTCCCCCTCACTATACCTCCTTCTCTCTCTCCCTCTCTCTTATGCACTTCTCTTACCCCTCCCTTTTTCTCCATGTCTCTCAAAATTCTATTAAAGTCAAATCAATGCAATGTATCTTTACTTGAATTACCATACTAATATAAAGTATAATCATATAATATGGTATTTTACCCACACCCTAATCTGGGAATACAGAAATATATTCATGCACACTGCGACTATTTAATGACTGCTACTGTAATCTCAGTGTGCCCACACACTTTATGTAAGTACAGTATAGAAAATCATTTCAGTTTCTCTCTGACACGATGTTCAACAAATGTTTTTTTTTCCTTTCTTTCTTTCTTTCTTTCTTTCTTTCTTTCTTTCTTTCTTTCTTTCTTTCTTTCTCTCTGTCTGCCCGTCTCTGTGTAGGATGTGATGGTGGTGGGGGAGCCCTCTCTGATGGGAGCCGAGTTGGGAGACGTGGACGAGCGTCTGATCACCAGGCTGGAGAACGAGCAGTACGACCCTGCTGGCGGTCTCCGGGACGACGGTCGCCATGACTACACCAACTCGCAGGCACTCGGCAACAGCAACCGGGACGGCGAGCCCACCGTCATGGCGATGCAGCGGCCGGAGTAACGGGAGCAGTAACGGGAGAGGATCGAGCGAGAGCGTGATCATCTGGGGATGTCGAGGAGGAATTTGTGCGTGTATGTTTGTGTGTGTGTGTGAGAAAGAGAGCTATGACTTATATGACAAATGATGTCATCCAGTTTGTATAACTATTACAATGGCTTTAATGGCATTTTTTTTCTCAGTCTCCATATCATAAGAAAATGATAATCATGAAACATACATTCCCATTTCATATGAAAGCTTTATAAATAAGCAGCGCTATCAACTACTTTCATACCAGGATTTTTAATCTTTTCTGTAACGATTCAGCTGTTCTGTAATGTTCGTTTCGGCTTTCCAAAATTGACTTTAAAATGTCTACTTTGTGAGTGTTGTGATGTTTTTTGATTTTTTACTGCTGCAAAATCTGCCACGGCAGATTTTTTTTGTTCCCCTCCCTTTATTACTTAATTGTTTGAGGCATAATGTAAAATACCTGCAGGTATATGTATTTACCGTTAAGTGTGTATTTTCTGTATGCTTTTCGACTATTTGCATCAATAAATTGTGTTTGGTTATGAGAACAGGCTAAGGCCTTACTTGCTTATTTAATATTCTTTAAATCATTGACGAATTAAAATAAAACATTTTCAATTACCTGAGGAAAACCGTGTGGGGAAATTATTTAACAATGTTAGACCTATCATTACGGTGTACTGTACATTTGATTGCGGACGTATGCAGCCCTGTGATTTACTCTACACGTGCTCTTACTGAAACTCCAACTCACTGTCGTATTGGGCCAGTTCAATTTCTATTTGTCATCTTATCCTAATTGTATGCAGTGTAATGAGTGCTCTAAAGTATATAAAGTTAATCTCTTCAAACTTTGCTTATGTAACCTGCTTACTTTTTAAAAAGACCTATTTTCATTGGAAAGGACTTCTCATTCTTACAAACCAATACGAAATGTTACCATGTACATGCGGTACATGGTTCTACTACATACTGTACTATGCTAATATGGAACACATACCAAGACACTGTCAAAAAAATGTTTTATATGTTTATGTACTAGGCGACACAGTGGTGTAGTGGGTTGTGGGTTCATGGAGTTTGCATGTTCTTCCCGTGGTTGGTGGGTTTCCTCTGGGTACTCTGGTTTTCTCCCACAGTCCAAAGACATGCTGATTAGGTTGATTTGCGTTCCCAAATTGTCTGTGTGTGCAAATGTACCCTGTGATTCATTTGCACAACGTCCATGGTGTACCCTGCCTCATGCCCTAAGTCTCCTAAGTCACCTGTTATAGTACTCTCCAAAGGTTACTACTCAATACTTTAGTCTATGGTACGTATTGGGTACCATAGTGGCTACTAAAGTTCTAGGTATCTAATACGGAATGTTTGTACAAACTGTACCACATAGATACTGTTTCCTAGTGCATTCTACTGATACAGTATAGTACTGGCAGTACCATATTAGGCACCTGCTGAACTTTATTATCCACTGTGGTACCAAAGTATTGTGTGGTAACACAGTATACTAGTATTGTGTAGTAACTATAATGGGTGAAATCGGACTGCAGAGGTTATTGTGTAAATATTACCATTATGGAACATAAACCAGTACCCTGGAAGTAAGTTTGTATGCAATGTGTATGAATCAAAATGATAAGATTGTCCCTGATGAGCAAGCCGAGGGCAAGGAAAAACTCCCTGAGATGGTAATAGGAAGAAACCAGACTCAACAGGGAACCCATCCTCATCTGGGTGATAACGGATAGCAGGGATTGATCAGCATAATAATGTGTACTGGAAGTTCAGTATATCAGGAGATGTGTTAAAATTAAAATTAGTCCAGTTTGTTCCTGGAGGCTCAGGTAGACTGTAGGGGATTCGAGTCCTGAGCTATCGAACAACTGAAGTCACAGGTCCCCAGAGCATCAATTGATGATAGGACAGTCTTCATGGAAACCATCCCCAGCCATCACATGAATCCAGGCAGACCACACGGGGCATCCATGCGACGAGATCTCCAACCAGAAGCAGGACTCCAGGACGGAGTAGTTTGTTATCATGTACCATTGGACTATCATGGTATCCATACCAGGGAAAGATTTCTTGTGGGAAGTCAAAATGAACATGTATTTCTACTGAAGTTGTACAACAAGTACCAAAAAAGAGTTGGAACTGAGGAGTTTTCCAGATTTTATTGTTTTCTCATTATATCCTAGTGGAACCTCCCACCTTGCTCTTCTGAGTATGTACCCATGTCCCCCTTGAATTTATCATGTTAAGGCGGCACCCTGCAGCCCATTCCACCATAGTTCTTTACCAGACTTCCAACCAGCTCCTCACAGATTTGCGTTTGCCCTGGAAGCCCTGAACCACTGCAACAAAGTTGTCCCATGCTTCATCCTTCTCTTTAGTCATTTTCCTGGCTAGTTTATTGCACTCCAGGATCTTTACCTGTGGTCCAGCAACGACACTGGCGTTGACTTTTGCTTGAGACAGCTTTAGGAAAAAACATCATGAAGATCCCTACTCCTGTTCTAGACCTGTGACAAATTGTTTCATAAGACCCAATTTGAAGTGTAGTGGAGGCATCAGCACCTTCCAAGGGTCCAAAAACGATTCCCACTTAATGTTGCTCCTCACCCCACAAACTAAGTCTGCTGTGGTCATCCCCCCATTTTTATAGTGCACCACACGCCAATGGAGACTCCTTGCTCATTGAGCCCTGCATCGATCAGCACTTGCAAAAAATAAAAGTATGCCCTGGAGGGTTTTGGGAACCGCATCTTTAGCTTGAGCAGTGCGGTACCACCCCTTGAGCTCTTCATGCCCATTGAGCTGCATGTCCCTGGAGATTCCTGCCCACTGAACTCTGAATCGAGCAGCACTTGCTTGGTGTCTCTGCTGCCCCAAAGGCAAAAAAGCTGCCCCAACGGTAAAAACCCCCCTCGGATAACAATCATGCGTGCTGCCGTTTCCAAGTCTCCAAGTAATCTTGCAACTGTACTAATCCAGTCATCCACAAATCTCTCAATACTGTTAATTCTTTGAAAATGGATGACTGTCTCAAAGTGCAGAGTGGGTTAATGTTCGCTAATGTGTAAAAACCTGGAGAAAGGTTGCAGCAGAGCAAGCTTCCTGGTTGTAATCCCCATATGGGGAGGCTGGACTCCAGGCTGTCTGCGGGTCAAGATGTTGTCTACCACCCARTGGGCCAACCTTTGCTTCGACAATGAGGTCTTTCTTCAGATTTTCTGATCTAAGTATCAGAAAACCAACTAAAAACAAACCATCACGGTATTTATAAAGTTCATAGGAATCATACAGTAAGTGCAACATCAGGCAAGATTTTTTATCATGCAAAGGTTTGGAGCCACCCCATGTTTCTTGATATAGTCATATTTGCTTGTATTTTTTAACACAGTTCTCCGGGGCTTCCTGAAGGACTTCGTTGCCTCTGGTTTCAGTTCAAGTCCCTGTACCTGACCAGGTTAAGAGGAATGTTTTTTTGATGTTGTTTAACCCATACAGTGTCCTATGGATCATTTACTGTAAGCATAAAGAAACATCTAACTTAAGGCATGATGACAGGTGGAGATGGTGACAGATGGTCAGGAGGGTGATGCTGAATGCTGAGTGTTTGGAACAGATGAGTGGGGAAAAAACAATTTTCCCATTTCTTTAATCTACATAATTTAATTTAATGTTCCTTGAAGAAATGTTGGGTGGCTCAAGACTTTTTCATAGTAATGTACTGTATGTATTACATCCTTTTTGCTTACATACAGTAATCACTATATAGTGCTTATATAGGGATATATAGTGGCACTGTCTAGTAGAGTGCAGCCAACCACTAAACATTGAACGTCTTTCACACCACTGGCTGAAGTGAAATAACTGAGAGTGCCAACTCTCTTGTTTCTACCAGGCTTCTCAGAGCTTCAGCTCTAACCTAAGCTCCTTTCCCTGRATGYGTGTAGGACTGTATCTCATTCACCATCTACACCACTATCAGGGTCATGGAGCCTATCCCAGGAGACGTAGGGCACGAGGCGGTGTACACACTGGACAGGGTGCCAGTCCATCGTTGGGCACACACTCATACTCACACACTACGTRCAATTTGGGAAYGCCAATMARCCTAATCTGCATGTCTTTGAACTGTGCAAGGAAACCCGCCAAGCATGAGGAGGACATACCAACTCCATGCACACAGAGATGAGAATCGAGCCTGGCTGGGAATCGAACCCGGAAACCCTGAAAGTTAAAGTGCTAACCACTACACCACCACGCCGCCGGACTAACTAACTATCTCTCTCTTAAAAACTAGTACGATCCCTTTAATTCGCTAATAAATCAGGAAAATGCCCGGCATCATCGATTATGCTACCACAAAGGGAGCCACAACTTCTGTACATCTCGTTCAATGGCTAATATACCGTATTGCCAGTGCATGCTGCTACACATACTGCAATATTTTAAGTCTTCTCCCATCAATGTATGGGCAGAGCACATCAAMATAAAGTGCATTTTCGGCTAGCGAAAGCAAGCCCAAGCCCGTTTTTGGACAGTGGCTTTTTCTGTGTCATTATCCGCCTGGACGAAACTCCTGGCTCTGGCTGTAGACATGGCATCGTCATGCTTCTCAAACGAGGAAAGGACAGAATCACCAGTCATTGGGCTATAATGAGGGTTTTGTTGAAGGTCATGAGCCTTTGTGTTGACAGTCTCACATCCTGAATCACTGATTTCACTTGAGCCTGGACCTTTTCACGACTTATTATGCCTATCAGTCATTGCAGGTTGTTTGCAACTGAACTGAGAATAGCACATGATAGGACAGGGTGAGGACAAATCAAATATGTAGCCAGACGTCCACTAGTCAGTTTGGGCTTACCATGGGGTAACTGCACCTACTGTACCAACAACAACATAGAGCATGTTCATGGAGATAACTAGCAAACAGAGCAGGGTGTGATTCATAATAATCAAACATATCTCGAGCATGGCTTGTTAGGTTTTTCTATGTCGAAAAGGGGTGTCTTTGAGCCATTTACCCCTCTAGCTCCAGTCATAGTCTATATCTTCGACACAGATCAGTGGATATGGTGAACATGTAGACATGTCTACGAGGCAAGAAAAAGACGAAGATATGGAAAGGTGATTACACAACAGTAATATTTATGGAAAATATCATGAAACTTTAGGACTTTGCACACACACACACACACACACACACACACACACACACACACACACACGCAAATTTAACCAGGTGATTATCACTGCCCCCGGCAGGGCGGAGGTTTGAAAGAGATCTGTAACTCCACCGTGATTATTTAAATCAGCATGAGCAGGATATGATTAATTAATTTTGCCCGAATTACACCGTACCATTAGACCTTTTATAATTGTAATAGGAGGTCAGTTGCTTGTATCATGATGTCTCTTTAGGTCTCTCTCTTTCTTAGTTCTATTAGGAAGTGGTCCAAATCAAGGCTTCAAGCAAGTTCAAGCAAATATATACTGTATATAAAATATAAAATTATACATTACATATAAAATTCTCACTCTCTCACTCATCGTCTATACTGCTGTATCTTGTATTCAGGGTCGGGGGCCTGGAGCCTATCCCAGGAGGCCTGGACAGGGTGCCAATCTATCGCAGGGCACACACTCATGCACTCATTCACACACTACGGGCAATTTTGTAATGCCAATTAGCCTAATCTACWTGTCTTTGGACTGTGGGAGGAAACCGGAGAACCCAGAGGAAACCCACCAAGCAAAGAGACACCATGCACACAGAGAGACGGGAATCAACCTCGGCCGGGAATCGAACCCGAACCCTGGAGGTGCAAGGCGACAGTGCTTATATATAAAATTATGCATGCTATATTAATGTATGTGGTGTTCTCAAGTCAAACAGGGACTTTTTATTGTGTAGAATAATTGTGTAGAATTCTGGTATGAGAGAAAAAAAAAAAACATCTCCCATTATTTGTCTATGTAATTCCCTGCTACACTAATGCACTTATTCCAGCGTTTCACTTGTGCTTGGATACACTCACGGGAGAAAGATCAGACTTTCTGCATTACATCTGAAACACTGGCCTCCCAGGAACTCCTTTAATGGCCCAAACATGTGGAAAAGGCTTGGGGGATTTGGAAATAACCGGGATTCGGAGTCCCTGGAATGTGTAACTGATGTTGGTGAATGATTGGTGCACAGTTCCCTCTTCTGCCAGTTGGTGACGGTAAACTGTCCATTTTCAAGGATCAGGCATTCCACTTGCTGAATGTTGACGGGAAACAGTGGCTTCCGAGGCTAGGATGGTCATTCACAGACGTACGGCCTTTACTGTGGCTAAGAGTCTCATCACTGTACTGTGCATGAAGCTGTGAATGTCAATCGGTTTCACGAGAAATTGGTTTGATTTGAACACTCCTTGTTAAACTTAACTGTATAATGATTAGAATTCATTATTTATATTTGTTTGTCCATGGTTATAATATAATAAAGTACTGTGTGTGAAACATAATCCTTGATTAGTTCAAATTAATTTCTATTCACTATTATTTTCTCATTATGAAATGCTTTTACAATCAGATTTTGGTCCTGTCACTTTACACACACGCATGTAGTCATAGATAGAGGAAAAGTGCAACCAGACATAATTTCAATGACACAAAGCACTTCGAAGTAGCCTGATTCTACCTACTGTATGAAAAGTAAGCTCTTTCGGACAGCATGAAAGGAATGGAGACACAAGATGTTCTGAGTGGAGCTGGAGGATGATTTCATTGCAATGAAGCGAGGCCATGGAAGCAGCGAGTACGTAACATAGCCTGAGGTTTAAGAAGTTGGGAGGCAGATGTTGTATGATGTGGTAGTTATCAAACAAGGTACAAGGACAATGTGGTGGATTTTTATTGAACTGACTAAATTGTGTTCTGCTGTTTATGTTTGAATGTCTACTAGTATTTTCAGTATTAATAGATAAATAGATGGATGGATAGATGAATAGCTTTAATTGTCGTTCCTCTCACCAAGGACAGATGTACAGTTTTGTAAGAAATGTAGTTCCCCATTGTGTATGGGTGGATCGATGGATGGAAGGATGTATGGATGGATGGGTGGATCAATAGATGGATGGATGGATGGATATGTGTAGATTCCTTGCTGGCTAGCTTGCTTGCTTTGGCATGCCCTCTAGTGGACAAAAGCAATAATGCCTTTACAGATGCTAAAAAAATTACAGTGACAAAAGAAAAAAGTTTTTCTTTTGTCTTTGTAGCTTTTTATATTTATTATTATTATTATTATTATTATTATTATTTATGCAAAATAAATTAAGGTAAACAAAAATAAGGTAAGTTTTTTTTTCTTCATACTGTAAACAATGAAAGTGGGTTATGTAAAATGATTAGCTTACAGTAAGTACGTCTTACAGCAGAAATGCTAGATTATGATCACCATCACAAGGAGAAGGTTTTTCAACAACTGATACTGAACTTGTTTAAATGTTGGACACCAGACTGTTGGAGAATTCTCAGCAATAAATTGTTCCAAGCTAAAACAATGTTCTCAATGATGTGTCTAGGCATTGATTAACAGCGTAAGTTAATGTTAATTAAGCAATACCAAACATGAGAGGGAGTGCTGTTATGCTGAATATCATCACAGCTGTAGGCAGAAGGGTGTCGAAGACATCACGGCCATGCAGCACAACAACATGACCTTGTGTGCGATATTGCTTTTTTACAACAGTTCCACAAACKTAATTTATTATCAACTGATCATGGTTTGTTTGTTTAGTTTGCTCTACTAACACATATCCTGGAAGCACGTGGCTTATTGCTTAGCGCTTTCGCTTCGCACCACTAGGGTCCGGGCTCGATTCCCAACTCCTGGGTTCCAGGATTAAATGGAAAGCTGGAGCTAGTGCCTGAAAGGAGGAACTTGAACAAAATGCTGTCCATCATATCCACCACAGTATGGAGTTTTGGCCACGCAGAAGAGCATGTTCAGTGGCAGACTTCTATCTCAGATCTGCCCAAGTGACAGACCTTTGGAAATCCTTTGTTCCCAGGGCCATACACTGTTTTAACACTTCTTTACAGTGCCTGGGGATGTGCTTGGGATTCTAGGTTGTGATGGTTCCTCAGCCACTACTCATTCTTGGTTATGCTTTTTAACAATGATTGTACATAACAGGTACATAACTGCTAAAATGACCACATGTAGTGAGATCAATGAGCCACATAAACTTAAGATCAAATTTCTTACATTTCTTTCAAGCCAGTTTTTGTGACACTTCTCATAAATGTCCTTTGACTAGATATTGTTGTTATAATAGTGCAGAGAACATAGGCCCTATAGGACCTATGGAAAATGATGTAATGTGACATCTATACGTTGTATACTATGTATACAGCCTGAGTACGATCCTCATCCAACATAAAAAGCACACACCTAAGCAACATTTGTCTAATGTCTAGCATGCTATATGAAATTCTGTGCTAACATACTGGATATCATGTAATCTTTAATTCTCATCAATGCCATTTTCTACAATATACCACTAAAAAATAATCACATGATCAGTCACATAACTCATATCCGCAAACCCTGAGGTGAGTTGCAAACCCTAGCTCAGTCGCTTTCTTTCTGATGCTAATTGGGATCGCTAGATAGATAATTGATCACGATGGAAATTTCAAAGTCTTACTCTAGTAATAAGTGTGAATTACTGACCCTGGTCTCCCCTAAAATTATGATCTCCTGAAACACTGCGACTCTAATAATACCCTTGATTTTTTATTATTTTAAAACTCACAATTTACCATGTATTAATTTAACTGAACTAAGCAATACACTTCAGGGGGGAAAAAAAGCTAAAACGCAGGAAAAAAATTATGTGAACGTCAGTGAATAAGAACTCGTGCGTGGTGACGTCAGACGTCACGTCCGCTCTCGATGCGTGTGAGCCAAGATGGCGGACTCGGTAGCGGCAGGGTTTGGAGATGAAAAAGAGACGGAAAAGGAGGATAAGGAGAGGGAGAAACTGGCTTTCCGTGCAACGACCAAGACGGAGATGAACAGCAGTGTGTCTGAGCTGACTGAGACTTTGGGGTTTTACGAGAAAAAGGCGAAAGAACAACGGGACAAGCGCAGTGTGTCGGGTAAGAGCCGAGCTGTCAAACGTTAGCTAAGGCGGCTAACAGCTGTGAGTGTTTGTGTTTACTAACTGCCTCTCCTGCACGTCGCGAGCGAGCATAAACGCTGCTCTCGCGCTCAGTTAATAACACGGAAATACACTTACAATTGAGAATTCGTAACGCTTTTTATTTTATTTCTTTTGTATACACGTTTGTGTTTAATGGTAAGGTTAGTAGCTACGGTCAGCCTGCAGACATGTAACAAGCTAGCGAAGCTAGCTAGGAAGTTACTTAGTGAGAGACTGGTTGCGAAACCACAAGAGCATCGGTCTGCTGTCATGGAGATTTAAATGGCTAGAACATAAAATGCTTTGTTGACGTTGCTTAAAACCTGTCTGTGCAGTTTATCCTGT
>QMIH01000425.1:385656-421497 GCA_003987875.1 Clarias batrachus | reverse complement strand
ATATATGGAGAAAAGAATTTTGTGTTTTATCGTATCAGAATTTATTTATTTATGATTATCTGATGGTCGTAAACAGACTTTGTTATAGTAAAGAGAAATGTGGCGATGTGATTCATAACTATCTGTTTATTTTCTATTGTAAACTTATTAAGGAGTGCGGCATGACATGTGTCCAATTTAGTCTGTTGTTCTGACGTAACCAGCGTGTATAACTAACAGGTTGTGTGTGTGTGTGTGTGTGTGTGTAAAACTTAGACTTTTAAGCCTGTTCTATTGCTTTAACTAGTTGCAATAATCATGAAGGAAACATATTAAGCAATTGTGTCCGTTTGTGTGCACATGTAGTGGCTCTCGTCTCCTTCAGCCTGCTCAGGTGTGCGATGTGCTGAAAGGCTTCATCATGGTGCTGTGTTACTCCATGATGCACTACGTGGATTACTCCATGATGTACCATCTGATCAGGGGGCAGTCGGTCATCAAACTCTACATCATTTACAACATGCTGGAGGTAACAAGCACCGATCTGATCAGCCCTTATCACGAAATCCCCAACAGCAGTTCTACAGTGAATTTATGAGAACCCATTTAGTGTAAAATGTACATGGTTATTTAGCAATATTTAAAAATTTATCACTTGATATTCAATGTTTTGTTTTGTTTTTCCTCTGTACAGTCATTATGATGTAACTCAGCAGGAAATATGTACACAAAATATTATATTTGGTTATTTTCCCTAAATATCTTTTTATCTCTTTTAAATGTATGTCTCAGCATGTATGTGATGAAAATCTCAGCATGTATCTTAATCACCGTCCTCGCTATTACAGATACGATGACCCCATTTTTTTTTTTTTTTTTCCCCCACATTTGTGAAACTTAAATTATTCGGATCATGAAACACATTTTAATACTACATAAAGATCACACAAGTAAATACAAAATACAGTTTTTAAATTATTTTATTTATTTTAGGGAAAAAAGCTGTCCATACCTACTGGGGCCCCATATGAAAAAGTACTTTTCCCCCAAACCTAATAACTGTTTGTGCCATCCTTGGTGAACTGAGATCAAACATTTGTGATAACTGCCAATTATAGCGAGTCTTTCACATCGCTATAAAGGAATTTTGGTCCCCGCTTCCATACAGAATTGTTTTCAAGCAAGAAGGCCTGTTTAAGGTTTTATATCCCCAATTTTATATATTTCAGTCATCATTTGTTTTACAATTTATGAAATGTAGTGCAGGAATGCAGGCACCCCTCGTTTAGTRTTTTTAGTATCATGTGTTGCGGCATCTTGTACAATTCTTTAAGTTAGTAAGGGAATATTTATACAACAATACTGTTGTACAATAATGTTTATGAATCAAATTGCTTTGAAAGAGAATCAACGAACAACGTATTTTTCTGTGCTTATTCATGTTGTAATCTTTAAGTCTTCCTCAAGAGTAATTTCTCATTATCCGTCTTTCAGGTGGCAGACCGACTGTTTTCGTCGTTCGGGCAGGACATCCTTGACGCTCTCTACTGGACAGCCACAGAGCCCAAAGAGAAAAAGAGAGCTCATATAGGTGTAATCCCACACTTCCTAATGGCTGTCCTTTATGTCTGTATCCTCAAACACTGCACCCACTAGACTTCTTCATTTTTTAAATTTATTATTGTTTTTCTGTTTCACAAATCCTGGAAATTAATTAACAGTCAGAATATAAAGACTCACAAAATCAAACAATCTCTGTAGTTTATTTTATAGTTTCTGTGCATTAAAGAACTAAATCAGAGTTATGAGGTTATATGAACAGGCTGGTAGAGCTTTTACTGCTAACTATGCCTTAGTCCAGGGGTCTCACACTCAGTTCCTGGAGGGSCGCAGCCCTACAGAGTTTTGTTCCAACCATAATTAAAAACACCTGATCCAACTAAACAGGTCATTAAGGCTTATTTGAAAACTACATGGTATGTATGTTGGAGCAGGGTTGGAACAAAACTCTGTAGGGCTCCGGCCCTCCAGGAACTGAGTTTGAGACCCCTGCCTTAGTCAGTTGGCATCATTAGGCTTGAATTTACTAAGCTCAAGACCAGTTAGTTTAAACAAATGCTTAGATCCATATCGTTCCTGTTTCAGATTTAATTATCTAAGATTAATGTATTTAATGATGTCCTTATCCAGAGCAACTTACATTTAAGTCATTACACTTATGAGCACATGTGAGGCCTTGTTCAAGAACACAACCATGGCAGCTTGGTGGCGCTGTGGTTTGAACCTTGGTGGAGCTACCTCTGTCTGCATTCATGTAAAGAATTCTATGTTCTTATCTCTGTGTATTTCTTAACTTGAGCTTCAGTTCTTCATGCCATTCTGATCATGGTTCAGGCGACCACCCTAAACGTGGCATTCAACTCCCATAACAAATCTCTGCTCACTATTATGATGTCCAACAATGTGAGTACACGTGTCACTCTGTCAGTGATTTTTTTGTTGTTGTTTTTTCCTTGTTTGGTAATGTAAAAAATAAATAAATAAAAACAATCTTTTAGCTTAAGTTACAACTTATGGATCCTTTACGTGTTAAGAGTGCATATTCAAATGAAGTGTTTATTACATCATGGTTCTTTTTTTATTGCAGTTTGTCGAGATTAAAGGGAGCGTGTTTAAGAAGTTTGAGAAGAATAACCTCTTTCAGATGTCCAACAGTGGTAAGTAACACGTACACCTTCAGTGGACTATTAATATTATTGATTAATTTAATAAATCTGCAGTTTTTCTTCCCCTTTTGTTCTTGCAAAAAGCCCCCACATGCTGTTATCAACGAGAATCACTAAGTTCTGAGTATTTGAGTGTGCATTAGTGAGAGCCCAGTAGGGGGAGGTGTCTGATACCAAAGTGCAGTTTACTGTACATGTACAGTCACGGGGATATTGTTCTCAGCTGTGAAACTACATAAAAGTCTGATCTCTGTGTTTGTGTTATTTCAGATATCAAAGAAAGATTCACCAATTATGTGCTCTTATTAATCGTGTGTCTTAGAAATATGGAACAGTTTTCTTGGAACCCAGGTAACTCATGTTATATCTGACTAACAACATCCTTTCCTTTACTTGTTTGTTTGTTCATGTGGTAGTTTGTATTTAAATGTGCACGTACACTTGTGGACAACGTAACACTGTACGCTTTTCGACGGGTCTGACATTGTAGTGACTGATTTCAGATCATCTGTGGGTGCTGCTTCCTGATGTGTTTATGGTGATTGCTTCGGAGATGGCCGTGGACGTGGTGAAACACGCCTTCATCACCAAGTTTAATGACATCCCAGCAGATGTGAGTATGACCTCACCTCACACTATGCTTATGTGTATCAGAAGACCAATATTTTACAGGCACAGTTTCATGTATTTTTTTGTGATATGATATTGCAGTGTAAAGTACCCACCCAAAAGTAACACTAATAAAATAGTAATTTAATAATAACAGCATCACAAAGAAAACGAAAGGGAGCATTATCACCTGACCTGATTAGTCTAGCCTGAGCCAACATCAACAGCATTTTTATTTAAATGGGGGTGGGCGAGGGTGGGCGGGAATGGTTACTCTGAGGCACAGGTCTCAGACTTTTCAGTAAAGCTCAAAATCAACTTCGAGACAAATTTTCTTCTTTACATTACATCCACAGTTCTGAAAGATATATGTGCGGCTTGTGGTGTACCACTAGCAGAAAAGTGGTCTACTACAGTACATAAAACCAATACATCTGGGCCTGTATTCACAAAGCTTAGAATTCTCTGAGAGTGCTCCTATCTCATCCTAAAAAGTCCTAGCCTGGAGTCCTAGACTAAGAGTGATTTAGGAACTCTGAGTAGAGAAAGTACAACAGCCTTTATCTTAGTTGCTAGGGATGACTCAGCAATTCAAGGACTGTGATTGGTTGATAAAGAATCTGTAAAGCTCTTAAATTAGCTCTTGGTGCAAATAGAATTAATAGAAGAAATTGTATAATTATGACTACAGGCTACTTTATGCAAAGTTTCTGTTAGGCTAAATATCTTAAAGTTAATTAAAACAGCCAAATGTTGAAGTGTGTCTACTTTTGAAGCAACCAGTTTCCACACAGTTTTTATTATATTTAAGTTCTTACATTAATTTACCGTACTGATTTTATTACTTGTAATCTTTTTTAGATTGATGGGAGAAAAATGGCTCAGCTTTTACTAATTTACATGATTGCAGGACAGTCTGTTTGCATTGCACTTTTGGATGGTATGTAGCCAACAATCCAAGAAAGATGGAAGGAAGAACAAGAAAACGAAATTGGACAGAAGAGCAGTGTTTACTTCTAGCTTTGAGTTCAGTGTTTTTGAGAATATTACTTCTTTCCGCCATTTTGTCCTCTGCTATAGAAACTCTTAAGCCTCTTAAAAGTCCTCCTGTTTACTCTTAACAATTATTACCTTAGGAGCTGTTTTTAGGGCTAAGGTGAATTATTTTTTACTACAAATTACTCCTAAATTTAATGGGAAATTCTAAAAAAATGTCATAAATCTAAGCATTTCTTAGAATTTCATCACTAGGAGCAACTTTTATGCTTAAGAAGCGTTGTGAATACAGGCCCTGATCTTTTCACATCTGACTGATCTATTAATTTCACATTTCAGAGATCCAACCTACAAACCCTCCCCTCCATCTACCCATATGTGAAGAGAGCTTTTTTTTTTCTTTTTTGCTTTACCATGTTTTAATAAATATATACAGTGTTCAGGATTGTGATGTATAGAGTGACATCCTTTTTTTTTTTTTTCAACACAACCTGTTATGATTAGCATTATTGATTAGTAATGCTAACTTTGGTTCTATAGGACGTGACCTCAGAAAACCCAATTGCACCCGGTCGACAGACTTCTGTATAATAATTTTTTTTTTTTGGTTTAAATCGGTTCATTGATCAGTTTTGTGTTGTCCCAACAATCTGTGCCGCTTGGATAAACTCACACTAAACATCAGTGGTTTTCTTAAAGAAAAGCCATTCACTTTGTGAAACTGTTTCTCTGCAGAGCATGTGCGACCGTCGGTACGTTTTTCTTATTCTTTTTATGGCACCTGTTGCATTTGCTGCCTCTCAGTATACCGCTCTCACGATGGCAGATTAAACAGGTATAGGAGTGGAGGAAACTTTCCTCTACTAGTTAATCGATCCCGGGTGGCATCGCTCTTCCTGACCTCCTGATCAGTAGTCCAACACGTTAACCTTCGAGCCCCCTATTTTTAAGACGGGAGGGCAAATATACTTGGGTGGCCGTCACTATACTCCGGGTACACTCTGTGTGAGGGGAAACGCTGACATCTATTAATAAATGCTTTTAGTGAACAGTGAACATGAATGCTGCATAACATTCTGTATTTGATGCAATGTTATTAATGTCACAGCATGCTTGAATTTTTTAACATTTAACTTGTTGATCATTTAAGTTTAAAGCAAAAAGAATGAAGCACAGGAAGGGGGGAAGGAGAGAAAGAAGGAGTGAGCTGTGGTTACCGGCAGGGATTAGAGCCAGAGATCTGCTCTGTCTTTAAGTAGCTTAGATTAGTTTAGTCAGAAGATTAGTGTCACACAATTGCGCATGCACACACACACACACTACTGCTTCTCCTTTTTAGGCTCATGCTGTCTTTTATTTGTAAAGTTTTTTGTTCTTTGCTCCTTCCTTCATCCCTTCCCTCAYAGGCAGACAAGAATCTTAAATCATAGCAGGGATTTTATAGGCGGTAAAAGAGAGAGAAAAAAACAGAGGGAGAATTCTGATCCAAATAATGCAGGGTTGCATAATGCGCCTTAACGTTAACCCTTGAAGCCACTCCTCATCAAATACAGTTTACATGCTTGTTCATTCGTCAAGAGCTAATGC
Organism: Clarias batrachus; assembly: GCA_003987875.1. Classification (NCBI taxonomy): domain Eukaryota; kingdom Metazoa; phylum Chordata; class Actinopteri; order Siluriformes; family Clariidae; genus Clarias; species Clarias batrachus. The sequence goes on along the minus strand of QMIH01000425.1, from coordinate 415,600 downwards.
AAAATGTAAACACCCATCATGCCCTCACACAAACCCGAGGTCTGTCTTTTAACTCCTCTAATAAAGCACCTTGCTATATTTGGATTCTGTTTAACTGACCAAAGTGGCACAAACTGAATGGCAGTACCTCCAGACGCAACAAACTTATCCGTCATTTTGATAATCATTCAACTAAGTTTTATTCATGTCGCAAAACAAATTACAGAAACGAAAAAATATAGTAATACGTTGGAAAGTGTGAGGAAATGCGCATAAATCATAATCATCATTTTGCCACTCGGACGACGGTGGGAATGGAAAAACTGGAATGGAATGGCAATAGGAAGAAACCTTTAGAAGCCAGACTTCAACTACTATAAGAAAAGCATCTGGGCCTGTATTCACAAAGCTTCTTAAGCCTAAAAGTTGCTCCTAGTGAAGAAAGTTCTTAGAATTATGACAGTTTACTCTTAAATGTAGGACTAAAACTTAGTAAAGATAAAAAATTATTCACATCATAGCCCTAAAAACTGCTCCAATTTCATTTTCTTTCTTTCGTTGTTTTACTTCCTTCCATCTCTCTTGGATTGTTGGCTACATACCATCCAAAAGTGCAACTTTTTGTAAAAGCTGAGCCATTTTGCTCCCATCAATCTAAAAAAGATTACAAGTAATAAACTCTGTAAATTAATGTAAGAACTTAAATATAGTAACAATTGTGGAAATTGGTTTCTTTTAAAAGTAGACACATTTTCAACATTTGGCTGTTTAATTAACTTTAAGATATTAAGCCTATAACATAAACTTTGCATAAAGTAACCTGTCATCATGATTATACAATTTATATATAAACATTATGATCTCACTGTCCGTTCTATTATCATACGTTGTATTTTTACAAAGAGTGCATTTCAAGACCTTTTAACAGATTTTTTATCAACCAATCAAGTGCTGTGTCAATCAACCCTAGCAACCGCACCTCCTTAATAAGATAAAGGTTGTTGTTCTTTCCTTACTCAGAGTTGTAAAGAAGTTTCCTGAATCACTTTTGGTCTGAGACTCCCTGCTAGGACTTTTTAAAGCTAAGATAGGAGCTCTCTCAGAGAATTGTAAGAATTGTTGTGCCCTGGTGTTTAAGAATGCTAACGTGAGGTTGTGTCTCTGACAGTCAGGCCATTATAAACTGTTATGATTTATGCTCATCAGTAGCTAGCTTTAGTGTGTCAGATCCCACAAGTAGAGCACGTTTAAATGAGTGTACTTTGTTTTGACAATTTGTCCATTTGTTCCATTTGTGAAAACATGCTGCTGACAGTGTATACTGACCAGGTGTGTGTGTGTTTGCAGGTGTACAGTGAATATAGAGCAAGCTTGGCTTTTGATTTGGCTAGCAGCAGACAGAAAAATGTAAGTGTATTTCGGTTGTTATTATGAGACACTTGTATTGTGTGTTGGACTTGACTGACTTGTTGGTGTGTTTAAGGCGTATACTGACTACAGTGACAGTGTATCAAGGAGAATGGGCTTCATCCCGCTTCCTCTAGCTCTACTGGTAATGATGTTTTTCCTAAATATTCGCCATATTTTCTGTTTTTTATAATTAATTAACATTTATTTGATTTTATGTAGTAACAACACAGTTATAACACGATATGACATTGCTATAAACTTGTAATGTTTTTCTTCCTAAGCTCATCCGGGTGGTGACGAGCTCTGTGAAAATCCAGGGTGCCCTCTCAGTCGTGTGTGTGCTACTTTTTTATTTTGGGTAAGTTTTCTGTGAGTTTTTTTATGTATATTGTATTCACCAGGATTATGYGTGTATTAATATCGCTACGTGTGTGTGCACGCAGTATGATCACGCTAAAGGTGCTGAATAGCATCGTGTTGCTCGGAAAGTCGTGTGTGTACGTTAAAGAAGCGAATATGGAGGAGAAGCTGTTCCAGTCTCCCCCCTCTGCGACTCCCAGCAGAGCATCCAGTAGGGGTCATCACGTGAAACGCACACGAGAGCCAACAAGTAATACAAAAACACACACACACACACAAAGTACGTTCATACTCATCAATCTATGTATGTAATATAATACAGTGGTACCTTGGGATAAAATTTAATCCATTATGGAGGTGAAATTTCGTATCGCGAAATGCATTTTCCCAAAGGAAACAATGTAGATGCAGATAATTCGTTCAAGCCACCTCCAAAAATATTACTAATTTCTAACACTATAATCATATCTTTGCATATAAAACCAATCCAAACATTTAGAAAAGACATGTAAATGAAGCAAAATATGAAACAAATGGACATTAAACCTCACTTAACCTTTAATGTATGATTCCTCTTGGCACCGGCTGCTTTAAAAACCAAACTGAAAGTGGAGCCGCTTTATTCTTGCTCAGCCACATAATGGGTTTTTATAAACCTGACGATAAATTGTTTTAATTTTAATATGCCGTTGTATACGTATGTATTCTATCAGTTGTGTTTTGGTTCCGCATTCTTATTCTCACGAGACTTCAATCACGAGGGGATGCAAGAACGTCAGCTGACCATGTTTAAAGCGAAGCCACGAATCCACAGACACCAACGCTCCATTGCTGTTCATACACATACTGTACGGCCGGCGCTGCATAAGACTGTCATTCCTTCTGTCTCTTTGCGAATACGTAAAAAATGGAAAAATATCACAGGACAAAGCTTTTTCATGATCGTGCTCCCGGATTGTCTCAAGCCAGTGAGGCTGTTACAATACCCCCAAAGGCATGCACTCAAACAGTATTCAGGACTTGGGGCGATTACATCCATTCACATACACACCAACATATTGTATATTATTGTAAATAGTCGTATTTTGTACACTGCAGTATCGGTTTTGTATAATACACATTTGAGTTTGGTATACCGAGTGGTGTTTGTGTTTTTGGCGCGTTCGTATGCCGAGGTACCACCGTACTGTATATTGTAAATATGTGATTACATTAGATCTTATGGTAAGGCATGATGTCCATTCACATTGTACACATTCTACATCTTTTCAGTCTCCATCAAATACAGTTTGTATGATCCTGTATATGTTCATTAATCCTATTAGTTTCTTTCTTCTCAAATGCAAATAGGTTGTTATAGTCTTAAACATTAGTGTTTACTGATTGTAAACATCAAGAGCAATGTGCAGTGATCTGATTAGTACATTTATAGCTCATTTCAAAGTATCTTGGGGTTTAGATGTCTGTGATTTAATTGTGTCATTTCTTTATTAATCAATTAAACCTATGAGCCAGTGTTTCCCAGCCTTGGTCCCGAAGGATCTATCCTGCACATTTTGGTGTTTTCCCTGCTCTACCCCACACACTTTTTTTCAGTCAAGTCTGCTTGTTGGTTAAATCTGGTGTGCTGTGAGCTGTACCAGTTGGAACCAATGCTATGAGCACTGTATTTCTTACAGTCATTTTTTCCCTCTTTAGGCGAGCCAGAAGAAGAGGGCTTATCTACGTCAGTTATAAATCAACCCGTCCAGCAGACGGGGAAACCCATGCCCGATCTCCCGACCAGCGCGTCGGATCAGTTCCTCACGACGCCGGACGAGTCCGAAGACAAGATCATCACGCAGGACGGGACGGAACTCATCCACCGAGCTCCAAAGAAAGACCTTCTAGAGATCGATCGTTTCACGATCTGCGGGAACCGAATCGACTGACGCTCAATTGTACAGACCGACGAAAGCTAGAAGTTGTCTACTGGCTTGATTTTTGACATTAGACCCTCTGCTCGAAGGATCAAGGTAGGACCAGAGAGCAGGATATTTATTAAAAAGTGCACCTAATTAATTTATTAGAAGTTTCAAACTGAAACACGCTCACTGATACCTTCTCCTCTGGACTGAACTCGAGGATGATTCCAAAGGCCTTTCCAACAGCACCAGGAACAGACCTTTACCTTTTACCATCTAGACAGACGGACAGAAAGAGAAGAGACTGATCACTTCGGTCATGTGACTAAACAAAGACCAATGTTAATATGAGGTCAACCATGACTAGGTCATTTTTGAAGTGGTGGCTTAATAAGTGGCATTTCTTTTCCATGTTAAGTTGCGTTTTCTTAATTCCTTTGGAGTTGCACATGTTTGCTTTTGTGAACACTTTACGCGAAGGTTCCCCTAACTAATGTATAGCATGCATTAACATCAGAACAGACCAGCATTATGAAAGCATTAGTAATCAAGGCATGTAAGCAGATGTGTTGATTTGATGTTTAATGAAAGGCACATGTATTATTTAGTCCATGGATAAATTTAATTTCCTATAAATGAGCAGAAATTAAGGCGTATCATATTTCARAGGTTCGATATTCAAGACGTTAATTAATTCAAGCAGTTCGATCCTTAGAGCTTATTAATATGAAAACTTATTCCTAGATTTTTACTCGTACATTAAATGTTAGTTATAGGAACCTTAATGTAAAGTCTTACCGCAGCTAAGCAGCTCAGCTTTAGTACGTCTGCGTCGATAAATCCTGCACCCAGCTAAGACATCTCAGTTACATTCATTTTCTAAACTCACTTTGGACCACTGAAATTAAGCACAAACAAACATACAGTGAGTAGAAATATCGAAACTGTATTGTGCTTTAACAGGTATTTTTTTAATCTACTTTCCTGCCAGTCTTCATTTAAGCTGAACACCTTGTTAATGTCATACGTTGCACTTCAATGCTTGTGAATTGCACATTAGTTTGTTACATAGACATTAAACATGTACAGTTTATACACACAGCCACATCAGAAGCTGGATCAACGCTATAGACAGAATCCATTAGTTACCTGGAAGTTAATAGTCTACAGAAGGTAAATTTAGAAAGTTTCTTTCCTGTATATAATTTTTTTAAAAAGATATCTTTTTTTTTTGTCTCTGCCCCTGAAGAAAACATCCTTTTTTTTTTTTTATTCAAACATCCCCCTTACATGCAAAATGCATATTCGGCACTTTTTCAGGCACTGTATTTTACATTTTAACTTCTTATGGTGTATATTGACTTACTGGGTTTTGTTTATTCTACTTTAACATGTTTTGCCAAACAGAATTAGCTTTCATTACCAGTAAGGATTCAGATATTCAGCATAATGCCAACTACTTCATGCAATTTTACCATGTGTGACAGTAATATTGTGGTTCTATATACATTTAATTCTACAGAAGGCGGTCAATTCAAACCGGGACTTTTGATTGCGCAAGATACAGTTATGAGAGTACAAACTCCCTTTATTTCTCTATATAACCCCCTGCTACACTAATGCACTTAACCCAGTTTTTCACTAGTGCTTGGATACCATCAAGGTGGAACGTTTTCTCATTGTGCCGGAACCAAGATCGGAGTGCCTGCTTCACAAGTAGCGTTCATGAACAATTGTGTGCCTCCGACAGATGTGCATCTTCTGCAAGCTGGTGAAATTTTTTTGTCATAGACGTACGGCCGTCTTTAAAACATTTACACCATCCAAATGTTTTACTGCGACTAAGATTCTCATCACCGTACTGTGCTTAATTCCATCACWAGTCCTGGTTTGACGTGAACGTCCCTCGTACATTGCTGATTTGCAGTTTTTGATTTCATGCACTTGAAAAGGTTTGAAAAAGATCAAGTTGAAGAAAAAAATATCTCCGGGAACAAAACAACAAATACAATTTAATACACATAATTTGTTCATTTCAAGACATCATGTTTATTTTCTCCATTACATCTTACATTCATTTATACATACAAGTACATAGTGAGTAAGAATAACTTTGGCAATTGGTATAATAATGGTGCTGACATTTGAGCAAATAACATGTCCACTTGTTCTCTGCTGTAAATGTTAAAAATCTAAATCATAAAGTGGATCATTTGCGCTTAACTTAGAGTCAGGTTCAGAAGGAATTTTAAATAATTAATTCAACCATAATTCATTTATGTATGTCTAAATATGATTTGGGATGTTGATAAAGTTGCATTCAAACAGAATTCTTCTACAGCTTTGTGGACCAGTAATTAATAAACAATTTGTAGATTATTGAGATTTATTAGAATATCTCTTAAGAAATTATTTGCCGAAATGTGTGCATTGTAAAACTTTTTTTTCCATGTAAAGACATTCTGAAGATTAAGATCGTTTGCAAGAGTGTATTGTCAAATGAGTGTCAAAATCATTTCCCTGTTAATGTTACGCGACGTTATGTCCAGCTGTACCCTTGAGTTAAAAATGACTCTGATTTTGATTTCAGATTTAGGCAGAACAGTGTAAGTGACTTACAAATGTTTATTGTTTTTTTGGGAGGGGGGTTTAATTAAAACTACCTAATCGTTCAGTAATTCCGTTCAGACCTTTCATTTAACATGTACAACTGTCTAGAGATGTTACTTACACACTTCTGCTTTCAAGCCTTTAAGTTGTTCTTATTTTCCTGAGCTTTAGAAATTCATCAGGTCAATACCGTTTTTTTTTGTTGTTGTTGTTGTTTGTTTTATAGTGGAAGCCATCATACCAGCATCGCATTAATGATTCATTAATGTTACCTCCATAACCATATCACATCACGTCATGTATTTTATGCATTTTTATTTTAAAGCTGCTTTTTTTTCCTGATCGTCCACACCATCAGTCAGTTTCGTCCATCAGTTTGATATCATGATCAACATTTTTTTTTCTTTTTTTTTGAGGAACAGATTGAGATTTTCACTTTATTTTTAAGATGGATTTTCAGGCTAAGGTTAGAGGAGACAGGAATTGTGTTGGTGAATAAATGTTTTGTTTTGTACCTCTTGGATAATCTCTTTTTTTGCTTGCTGTGGATTGTGTTGCCATGGTTTCAGTTCATTTTGCCTGTATGACACTGTAAAGAAAATTGGGTCTCTTATGTGCACACTGTATACACACATACATTATCAAAGTTTAACCCTCCTATTATCTTTGGGGTCATTTTGATCCCATTCAATTTTTAAAGTCTCAAAATAAATGATTGACATAATTCTTTTTTGGCTTCATAGTCAGTGACCTTTTATACATAAACCTGGGTAACAATTTTAATTATGATAATTTTCTGGAGGTTTAAATTGCTGTGGTTGACCAAATTGACCCCAAGGATAAAAGATATTTAGTAAATTTGAAGGTAACTGGAGGGTTAAGACATTTAGATAATAAATACCAGGCCATCCTATTTAAAACATATGAGTTAAGCTCAGTGCCTGTGGCCAGATTACAGTCTGCTGGTTTAACCTCATAAAGAGAATATTGAATCATCTCATGGAACCACATTTATCAAAAATTTCACACTCAAGATAGATATAGAATTAGCAAATACAGTAAGAAAAAATATATACAGGGGTTGGACAATGAAACTGAAAAACTGTTGGGAGCTTCACAGGGTCAATATACATGGCCGGACTGCTATAGCCAAACCTTTGGTCACTCGTGCCAATGTCAAACGTCGGTTTTAAATGGTGCCAGCAGCGAAAATCTTGTGGACAATGTGAAACATGTATTGTTCTCTGATAAGCTCACCTTACGTTAGGGTGTGGAGAAGCCCAAAGAAGCGTACCACCCAGACTGTTGCATGACCAAAGGGAAGCATAGGGTGGATCCGTGATGGTTTGGGCTGCAATATYATGGCATTCCCTAGGCCCAATACTTGTGCTAGTTACTGCCAAGGACTTCCGAACCATTCTGGAGGACCATGTGCACCCAGTGGTTCAAACATTGTATCCTGAAGGCGGTGCCGTGTATCAGGATGATAATGCACCAATACACACAGAAAGACTGGTGACCGAGTGGTTTGATGAACATGAAAGTCAAGTTGAACATCTCCCATGGCCTGCACAGTCACCAGATCTAAATATTATTGAGCCACTTTGGGGTGTTTTGGAGGGGCGAACCAAGAAACAGTTTTCTCCACCAGCATCACGTAGTGACCTGGACACTATTCTGCAAGAAGAATGGCTCAAAATCCCTCTGGTCACTGTGCAGGACTTGTATCTGTCATTCCCAAGACGAATTGATGCTTGCCGTTTGGCTGCCAAAGAAGGCCCTACACCATACTAATGAATTATTGTGGTCTAAAACCAGGCGTTTCAGTGTCAATGTCCAACCCGTGTATATACAGTGGGTATGGAAAGTATTCAGACCCCCATAAAATTTTCACTCTTTGTTATACTGCAGCCGTTTGCWAAAATAATTTAAGTAAAAATTTTACCTCATTAAATGTACACACAGCACCCCATATTGACAGAAAAACACAGAATTGTTGACATTTTTGCAGATTTATTAAAAAAGAAAAACTGAAATATCACATGGTCCTAAGTGTTCAGACCCTTTGCTCAGTATTTACTAGAAGCACCCGTTTGATCTAATACAGCCAGGAGTCTTTTTAGGAAAGATGCAACACGTTTTTTCACACCTGGATTTGTGGATCCTCTGCCATTCCTCCTTGCAGATCCTCTCCAGTTCTGTCAGGTTGGATGGTAAGCGTTGGTGGACAGCCATTTTCAGGTCTCCCCGGAGATTCTCAATTGGGTTTCAAGTCTAGCTGGGCAATTCAAGAACAGTCACGGAGTTGTTGTGAAGCCACTCCTTCGTTATTKTAGCTGTGTGCTTGGGGTCATTGTCTTGTTGGAAGGTGAACCTTCGGCCCAGTCTGAGGTCCTGAGCACTCTGGAGAAGTTTTTCGTCCAAGATACTTGGCCACATTTATCTTTCCCTCGATTGCAACCAGTCCTGTTCCTGCAGCTGAAAATCACCTCCACAGCATGATGCTGCCACCACCATGCTTCACTGTTGGGACTGTATTAGACAGGTGATGAGCAGTGCCTGGTTTTCTCCACACATACCACTAGAATTAAGGCCAAAAAGTTCATCAGATCAGAGAATCTTATTTCTCACCATCTTGGAGTCCTTCAAGTGTTTTTTTAGCAAACTTTCATGTCTTGCACTGAGGAGAGGCTTCCGTCAGGCCACTCTGCCATAAAGCCCCGACTGGTGGAGGGCTGCAATGATGGTTGACTTTCTACGACTTTCTCCCATCTCCCGACTGCATCTCTGGAGCTCAGCCACAGTGATCTTTGGGTTCTTCTTTACCTCTCTCACAAAGACTCTTCTCCCTCGATAGCTCAGTTTGGCCAGACGGCCAGCTCTAGGAAGGGTTCTGCTCGTCCCAAACTTCTTCCATTTAAAGATTATGGAGGCCACTGTGCTCTTAGGAACCTCAAGTGCAGTAGAGATTTTTTTTTAACGTTGGCCAGATCTGTGCCTTGTCACAATTCTGTCTCTGAGCTCTTCAGGCAGTTCTTTGACCTCATGATTCTCATTTGCTCTGACATGAACTGTGAGCTGTAAGGTCTTATATAGACAGGTGTGTGTGTGTGTGTGTGTGTGTGTGTGGCTTTCCAAATCAAGTCCAATCAGTATAATCAAACACAGCTGGAGCAATGGACAGCACCCGAGTTAAATATATGAGTGTCACAGCAAAGTGTCTGAACACTTAGGACCATGTGATATTTCAGTTTTCCTTTTTCAATAAATCTGCAAAAATGTCAACAATTCTGTTTTTCTGTCAATATGAGGTGCTGTATGTACAGTAATGAGGAAAAAAATGAACTAAAATGATTTTAGCAAATGGCTGCAATATGACAAAAAGTGAAAAATTTAAGGGTGTCTGAATACTTTCCGTACCCGCTGTGTATACACACAATGTATTTATGATAAGATAATTTAGGGAATTATAATGACTTGCGTTAATTATTTTGTGAAATAAATAATTTACAAGCACTTAATTTGATCATTTGTGCCGGCGACACGGTGGCTTAGTGGTTAGGACTAGGACTGTGGCCTCGCACCTCCAGGGGCGAGGGTTTGATTCGCGTGTGTGTGTGTGTGTGTGTGTGTGTGTGTGTGTGTGTGTGTGTGTGGAGTTTGCATGTTCTTCCCGTGCTTGATTGGGTTTCCTCTGGGTACTCTGGTTTCCAAATTGCCTGTAGTGTGTGTGCCGTGAGATGGCTCGGCGCCCAGTCCTGTGTGTACCCCACCTCGAGCCCTATGTCTCCTGGGACAGGCTCCAGCCCCCTCATGACCCTGTAWAGATGATGAATGAAAGAATGAATGAACTTATTGTGACAAAGTCCTGACACTGGAGCCTGGAGGTTTAGAAAATTAATCAACGCCCACCAATTTCAGCCAATCAGAATCAATCTACAATGATGTGGTAAACATTTAATGTATACATTCACCGCAGATCTTATTTGATTGATTGATTGATTGATTGATTGATGCAGAATTGGGTCTTCAGTGCAACTAACGGATTTTCTTGCTGATGTTTGAATTTGCACCCAGCACACATCCGCGCTCATAGACAGACTACACACACACACATGCACGAGCATTCAGCACCGGCGTGCACGCGCTTCAGCCAGTAGCGCGCGCTGGTTAGAGCGTTAGATGAGTTGTTGCGAGAAGCGGCAGTCAGGATGCGAGCCATAAAACCGACGTGACGAAACCCAGGCTTATTATCTAGATCTGGATTACTTTTTGCACTTCTTTGTGCACTTGTGCTTGTTTTCTCAGACGCCTCTATTGTTATTATTGTTTGTTTGTTTGTTTGTTTGTTTGTTTGTTTGTTTTAATAGCGTTAATCAGAACTTAGACTTGACATCCTCTGAGAAAGGCGCCTGTTTTTATTCCGGTATAGCAGCTGATTTGTGTGAAAGCATGCCGCGCTGGCTGCTGATGCTGATGTGCTGCTGGAGTTCCGTCTCCGGGGCCGCGCGCACTCACCCGGAGGCGCCTCACGGGCACGCGCTCGACTTCGGCCTCGTCCCGGCGGCGGTGCGCGAGACGCGCGCGCTCTACGAGCCCGGAGCCGTGGACGTGCTCTTTCATGTAGTGCACGCGTTTCTCTACACGGTACAGCCAAACCCCTTCCCAGCAGGTGAGTCTCCCATCAGTCACACACACACACACACACACACACACATTAGTCAATCCAGAACTATTTATACTGGGAGAGGTTTTGAATTTCCACCTTGTCTCCACTGTAGAAATGCCACAAACATATATTTATGTATATATAAAGTAAATAATAATAATAATAATAATTTAATGTATATTACATAGTCTCAGGTCTCCAGGGTCCAGGTTCGATTCCCTTCTCAGGTCCGTGTGCGTGGAGTTTGCATGTTCTCCCTGTGCTCTGTGGGTTTCCTTCAGGTACTCCGGTTTCCTCCCGCAGTCGAAAGACATGCAATTGCTGTTCCCGCAGTGAGTGAATGTGCGGTTGTAAAAAAGAAAGAAAAGAAAAAGGGAATAAATAAAATGGTAATCACCACTGGCCTTCACGCTCCCTAGTTCAGAGGTTCCTAGGAGGATGGATGGATTATATCTAGTAAGCAATAACATCCAGTCCATCTGCTTATCTGACTGAGAATAAAAGCAGCAGTTTACATACATCCAGGGTTAATGGATTCGGTCAAAACCGGGATATTTTGGAATGTAAACACACAGCCTTTTTCAAAGGCTTAACCTCCACCATACTAGCTCTGTTTGTGTGCACTGATTCAACCACATCCATCACAGAAAACAAAAGATTCCACTCAATTGGTGTAAACTAGCTGTGAACTACTTGTTAGTGTTCAGGGTTAGTGATTAAGATCAGAAGGCTGTCTGTTCAAATTTCAGCACCACTGAACTGTCCTAACTGAGTTCCTTCTGGGCTGCCAGTTGTGTCCTGCATTAACTGTAAGCTGCTTTATCATTTAAAAATGAAATTATTTATACACTGTATGTTTTTTTATTTATGTATAAACATTTTTTATTTCTGAAATCCCCAATGAGTTGACCTTGCACATAAAAGAAACATGTTTACATCATATGTTTGTTTAAACTGCCAAAAAACAACAACACATTTTTAGCAAACCAACATTTGCTCATTTGTATGAAGTTCAAGTTAAACTGGGACGTTTGATGGTGTAGAATACCAGAAGACAGTTATGAGTGTAACACTCCATTTATTTCTCTATATAATCCCCTGCTACGCTAATGCACTTGTCTCAGCGTTTCACTAGTGCTGTCATCAAGGTAGAACGTTTTTTCAGAATCGCGGACACATGATCAGACTGGGGGAATCCCGGGAACTCCCTTAATGGCCAAAACAAGTGGAAATGCAATAACTCCCAGCCGAGTCCCTGTCACGTGAAAGTGGAGTTGGTGAATGATTGTGTGTACAGTTCCTGTACAGATTGTGCATCTCGTCTGCCAGTTGGCAACAAGTTATCCGTCGATGATTAAGGATCAGGCGTTCCACGACATCATCGGAGCTACTGTAACAGTAATCACCGTCTTCTGTAAATCTAAAGTCTCAAGTCTTCTATAAAATGTCAATCAGTTTTGATTCCTTCATTCTTGAGAAAAGTCCCAGTTGACTTGAACGCCTGTCATATTTTGACAGATTTAGTTTCAAATTTGAATTTAATTTTTTCACATACACAGTACGATATGCAGTGAAATTCTTATACGGCCGCTTACACGAACGCTTAAATCTCACTAAAGAGAACAAAAGAAAATAAACAGTCAGTAGAAAAATAAGTTATGAAATAAAGTAAGAAATTAAATATAGGATAGCTATAGAAGAAAATAACAAATGTAATCTAAAAATATAGGGACCAAATTATAGAAAACAACCTATAGAAACTTAGTTGTAAAAAAATATATAATTTACATTATGTACAGTAGACAGATCTGAATTGAACTGAATTAGACCTATCCTTTATTACCCATTGCACATTTATGTACATTTTACTGATTACCTGTTCATGTCAACAATTTTTTGAAAACATTCACTAAAAAAGAAAAAAAAAACATAATCCTTATAGTCATTATCACTATATTCAATTATCATTTTGTATGCAGAAAGTATACTTTTAAAACCAATTTATATGGCCTAAAATACTATAGACATACGGAGTAACATTTTATTATTCATTTCTTACAGCAGAAACAACAATAACGGGTTTTGGAAAATACCTGCAATTTTTTTTTTTTATTTGTAATCAATCTTTTCTAAAATTTAATAGGAACAGATAATTATAATCGCATGAAATCACAGGAAACACAGGATTTAAAAATATCAACACCAATCTCTATAAAAATCTGAACAAAATACACTAAAATCTCTGCATACTATGTATTAGGCATACTGTATGTAGCATTCTGAATTTCACAGTCTTATGCCTTATGAACTTTAGGAAATGCACATACTAGTGTATCACTATTAGTGTATCAAGTAAGCATAGCTGTCAGGTGCTTCATGCAGCCATTATAATCCTTCACTGTCTAAAAGTATTTTAATTGACCTGATCCTTGCTATCCCAAATGACCGAAACATGCTCCTCAAGAGTTGTTGAGCCCCTTATATGATGTCACATGAATTGTTTTCACAAGACCTTATTAAAATACAGTACATTTAGATGTTCATTAATCAGAAATCACATTGTTAAAAAAAAAAAACAGCAGGTCAAAAGCTGTGTCCTTTTAAAGCATATTACTGTACATAAGTATCAGTCTGCTGGGTCACAACATGAGTTAATAGTGAAATTCCAACAAAGTCCATTAAAGACAACTGCAGATTATCACCTCCCCTCCCCAACCCCACATCCCATACCAAATCAATAATTAATAGCCTTGGCCAGGAACATTACTAGACAGCTGGTCTGTGAGTAGTGTCATTTGGTAAAATAGTCTACTGCATATCTGACTAATACAAGTCAGCAAAGTCACGGTTCTGGCTCACATAATTTGCCTTATGTGTAGTTTTGGCATCATGGCCTATTTGCCTACTGAATTTCACACACTGCACTTTGTTTCTGCCTTCTGAAGGAGCCTGTTGCCAAAACGTGCCTTATTCTGTTTATCTTCAAATATCTGATTCACTGTTGTGTCAGTTAGAATAGCTGGTTTGTGCTCTTTTCTTCTTTGAAAAGTTGTTTTCTGGGGCAGTTTATGGATATGTTCAGTCGTCCTCTTGAGACAGCAGACCATTGTCAACTCTGATATTGCTTGGGCACGGGGGCACTAGTGCTTGCATAAAAACTAGGTACAGTAGATCTGCATCTGAGCTCATGCCAGGCAGACTAGGCTGGTGCTAGAGCCTGAAAGTTGTGGGCTGATAGTGGGGTATAGCAGGGATTGTTGAGGCCGGGTTGATGCTGGATTGGTGTTGTGACTGGCAGGGTTGGATTGGTTTTGGGACCAGCAGGGTTTCATTGGTATTGGTACCGACTGGGATGGATTGGTGTTTGAACAACCAAGGTTGGTTTGGTGTTTGGACCAGCGGGGTAGAATTGGTGTTGGGACTGGTACGGCTATAGCAGGGATTGTTGAGGCCGGGTTGATGCTGGATTGGTGTTGTGACTGGCACGGTTGAATTGGTTTTGGGACCAGAAGGGCTGGATTGATGTTTGGACTGCCAGGCCTGGTTTGGTCTTGGGGTCGACAGGACTCGATTGGTGTTGGAAACAGCAGGGCAGGATTCGTGTTGGGACCGGTAGGGCTGGATTGATGTTGGGATTGGCAGGACCGGTTTGGTCTTGGAGCCAGCAGGCCTGAATCTGTGTTCGGATTGGATTACTGTTTGCAGCACCCCAGTCACCCTAAGGCCAGCCTTACTGTTTAATGGGGGCTGCAGCCAGATGATAGTAGATTGCCATAATTCACCTGCCAAATTTCATAAATATCAGTGGTTTTTAGGATTGCTCCAACAACAACATGATAATCTAAATTTTGGGGGGAGTCCAACAGGGCGTCTGCTTTGTGCCGTTTGTATGCTCAGTAAAATGTTTCAGAACAGGGGGTCTGGAGCCTGTCCTGGGAACACTGGGCATGAGGCATGAAGACACCCTGAGCATCATAGACACACACTCACATTTTATAAAGCCTTTTAATTGTTCCTATATGGTTTTGATTTTGATTGGATGTAAAGAAAGAATGGTAAAGTAAATGATTTCAGAATGTTCCAAACTGCCTTTAGTCTCTCAGACATACAATGGAATTAGAATTGTCACGGTTGGTGTTTAACATCGAAACCCCAAAATTACTGTCTACCGACCTGTATGAGATATTAAATATTGTCTTAAGGTTTGCATTAAAAAGTGCCATGTTGTGTAAAAATGAATGAAAATCTATTTAATTCTTAAGACTAAGACTGTGTTCCAGTACCGTTTAACACACTCTCTTAATATTACCACTAGGGGGAATCCCCAGGACTTACAGTAAGTGCTGATTTAGTATTCGTCTGGGTTATTTTGGTAGATAATCCTTGGGAGGCGCAAAGGGTGACGTGAATATTAATTCAGATTATAGGGAATTTACAGATGAGGCTTTGCAGTCATATGCCGTTTGCTTTTCATTGTAAAGGAAGTAGAAGTAAAAATAAGTCGTTTATAATTAGATAGTGAGTTTTTAGACTAGTTTTGGTTTGCTTCATTTAAACTGGGGGACAGGACACATAAAACAGGGTTATGCTTTTTTGTTTTGTTGTTTCTCAGGGTGATAAGAGAGCAAATAAGAGCACACTGTGTGTGTGTATGTGTGTGTGTGTGTGTGTGTGTGTGTGTGTGTGTGTGTGTAGAGGAGAATAGGATTGCAGACAGAGGTAAGTCCCTGCTGCCTAATCAATTAGCAGACCTGTCTGTCCGAGTCACCTGCCTCATCACGTAATCTGATAATCTGAGCTCCATATGCCTCAAACATACACACCGTAGCCCGACAATGTATATTCACCTCCGCAGATTATGATTTGGTTATAATTTTAACATTATATCTGGAAATGTGATCCGCATTCAACAAAGTGATATTGCCACAGTAGAAGTTTTTTTTTTTAAATCAAGTAATCACCAATTAGGATCCTAGATTGGAAGAATTATTATATTGCATATGTAATGAATATCACCATGTAATATTACTTCACATCTTTAAAAAAAAAGGTTAATCTCTTTTAAACATGGCGCAGGCATCCTCGTTTTTCAAGCTGGATACAAAGGAAGTTATTAATAAATCATTTGTAAAGACAAATTGTAACTAGAAATTTCTTGAAAATGCTTGTACAGTAGTTCAGAAACACAATTGTATTCTATGAGACCTTTGTGTTACCTGACCTGGCTCAAAGCGATTTCCACATTAAAGGGCTATTTARGGAGTTCCTGGTAGGCCAGCGTTTCAGACATGAAGCAGGTAGTCGGATCATGGCTCCGGCGTACTGTCCATTCAATTCAATTTTATTCGTACAGATTGCTGTTTAATAATTGTCATTGTTGTACTGAGAAATCTTTCTACCTTGATGGTGTCCAAGCACTAGTGAAAGCTGTAAGTGCATTAGTGTAGCAGAGTTTTTACTCTGCGCAATCAAAAGTCCCGGTTTGATTTGAACGCCCGTTCAAATATACACCCAAGTCTATACAAATATGCACTTGATATTTTTGCTTATGTTATAGAATAAATTTCAAGTTAGTGATGGTTAATTATTTGTACTAGACATAATGCATTTTCAATAGTACTAGTGAAGTATAACTACAATTTCTCCCATTGATGATACTTACCTTGTGATGTTTATGATGCTTAATTGCATATTTTAAGAGTGACTTTTGCAGAGTGAGTGGTCTGCACCCATGTCGAACACAAAACCCAGAAAGGCAAGGCAGAATTATATGAGAGATAAACAAAGGGGAAGGAAGGTAGAAAATTGGGTTTAAAATGGGTTTAGTGAGAAAGAGATGCAAACAAATCAAAAAAGAGGGATGACTCCGGGATCCAGTAGATGAGGTTCAATACCCTTTAAAGTGGATTAAGCATATGCCACCCACACACGCACACACACACACAGACAGAGAGTCATCAGGTCTGCTAGAGTTAGATGGAGTTGATGTTCTGTCTATCTAACATTCCTTCATGGAAAAGCAAGCAGTTTACTGAGCCATGCTGGAAACTACCATCCATTCTCCATCAGAATACCAGGTGGCTGCTTATGTATGTTTACAGAATCATTGTGTCTCCACAGAAAGATTATTTTATTTTGGACTGGTTATAACTTAGGAATTGAACCACCAATCCCAACTTCAGCCTGTGCAAACACTGACCTCTGAGAACTCACAGGCTCTCCTGACAAGCTCTGAATTAGTTATGGCAACCGCTCTACAATATCCTTGTTGGAAACGTAAACATCAAAGTGGGTTATCAGGCTATGCCTAGACCCTAAATCCCTCAAGCAGACATGCGTCCTTGTCTCCGCTATAACATACTAGACAAACCGGGAGTTTCTAACTAAATGCATCCATTTGGACGTTATGGACTCGGACAGTCCTCACAGACTTTTAATGGCTGGCATGTTGCCCCTCCCATTGTCAGGTTTGAACACACCAACCAGATGGAATTTGTGCAGTGAGCAAGAGGGAGCATGGTGTCTGCACCCAGAAGTGGTGTCCCAGATTTAGAAAAAAACTTGGCAAGGCATATGTGCACTTCATTTGCAGTACCAGGTCAGCACGTTGCTGATTGTGGTTGTCCCTGGTGGACACGGTCAGCCTGCTGGGACAAGACTTTGTTATCCAATGCTGCTTTTGTTAGTGATAGGAACGCCCTGGTGACCGCCTCCGTGATCAGATCTGCTGTCCCTAGTACATGGGCTTTGTATGCTCATAGTTGAGAGCTGTTCTACAAATGGTGTGCACCTCATTAAATAGAACTGATCTGAAACATCATTCCCAGAAAACCTTTCTCTGAAAAGGTTTCCTTTTATACTAAAGGTGAATGTGGCAGGCATCGAAGAGCGTTACAGAACCATGAATGACATCTTTATAGATGTTCGTAATGCTATTATAACCTACCTTAAAGGTGTGAAACGCCTTAATCCTCCAAGAGCTCTTGTCCTAAAGCCTGCTTAGATGCCTCTTTACTAGTCTATGCAAGAAGCTGGATTGAAACGCGTCTCTGAAAAATGACCTCAGCAAAAAGAGTGGGAGAACAGCTTGGCATATGTGTTTCTTGGGTTTTACTCAATGGTACTATTTGGTACTTTAATGATACCACAGTCATCATGGTGGTACCGTTTTGAACTTTTTCTTGGTTACCATACGCTGTTACTCACTCTCAGGCCTGTAGTGATAAATCCATGTCTTTTCACTAGTAATGATTCTATTTCTAGAATAGACTGTGCCCCAGGGCACAAAGCAAGGACTATAAAAACATGCTTTGATGAGCTTGGAGTTTAAGAACTTGACTGGCCCTAACACAGAACCCTGACCTCAACCCCATCGAGCACCTGTGGGATGAACTGGAACGGAGATTGTGAGCCAGGCATTCTTGTCCAACATCAGTATCTGACCTCATAAACCCTCTACAGACTGAACACTCCAAAATCTTGTGGACAGCCTTCCAAGACGAGTGAAAGCTGTTATATCTGCAAAAGGGATTCCAACTTCATAATAAAAGATATGTATTTGGATACAATGTCATTGTAGGTTTGGCCAAATACTGTTCATAAAGTGTACATTATTCAGTGGTAAGTTTTAGACATTGGGCTACTATCCATAACCCCCAGACTCTAGCCCTAAACTGTCCTGCAGTGTAACCTCAGACTGGGAGTAACGCAGTTTGCAAATGTTCCGCAAGATGAGCAATTTTAAAATAATTTTGACTTGGGGGGGGGGGGGAAGCAAGTCTTGTTTTACGATTACCGAGTATCATCTAGTACGAATGCATTTTTTTGTTTTGTCGCCGATCGTCACGTGATCACAAGTGAGCCAACGGTTTTTCTCTCTCACAAGCTGCGGAATTTTGGGTAATTGTTTCCCCTGCTCGGTCTTACTACGTGTCTCTCACTGGTATGATCAACATCCATACACGCGTATACTGTTTACTACAACACTGTGACCACGTATGTGCGCATAAATTTTTTGTTTGTTTGTATTCGTGAGTGTGACAGTCTTCCTGTACAGCAAAAGCAAGTCTTATTAGAGAGGCTAAAGTTCTATTTTCTCTCTCTCTCTCTCTCTCTCTCTGTGTGTCAGCCTGCAGTGATTCAGTGAGTGTGCGCTCACTCGAGTGTCATTAGAGAAGTTCATTGTTAATTTTCCCGATAAAACAGCGTTTCTGTTAATGTGTGTGTTTGTATTAATTATTTATATGTATTTTTTGGGCTGTGGAATGAATAATTTGAGTTTTCATTATTTGTTATGGGAAAATTAGATTTGATTCGATTTGAAATTCGATCGCTTTGATTAATGAATGTTTTGATATACGAGCCTGCTTCCTGAACTAATAATGCTCGCAATCCAAGGTTCCACTGTATTTATACAGGTGTGGACAATAAAACCGAAACGCCTGTTTTAGACTACAATAATAGTATGGTGTAGGCCCTCCTTTTTGCCACCAATACAGCATCAATTCATCTCGAGTCTTGCACCGCGGCCAGAGTGATTTTGAGCCATTCTTCTTGCAGAAAACGTTTCCTGAATCTCTCCTCCAAAACAGCCCAAAGTGGCTCAATAATATTTAGATCTGGTGACTGGTCAGGCCATGGGAGATGTTCAACTTGACTTTCATGTTCATCAAACCTTCACCAGTCTTGCTGTGTGTATTGGTGCATTATCATCCTGATACACGGCACCGCCTTCAGGATACAATGTTTAAACCATTGGGTGCACATGGTCCTCCAGAATGGTTCAGTAGTCCTTGGCAGTGACGTGCCCATCTAGCACAGGTATTGGGCCTGGGGAATTATAGCCATTATATTGCAGCCGAAACCATCACTGATCCACCCCTGGTTTCACTCTGGGCATGCAACAGTCTGGGTGGTACACTTCTTTGGGGCTTCTCCACACAGCGTATTTTCGCTGCTGGCACCATTGAAACCAACGTTTGGCATCGGCACGAATGACCAAAGGTTTGGCTATAGCAAGCCATGTTGACCCTGTGGAGCTCCCGCAAACCAGTTTTGATGGAAACAGGAGAGTTGAGGTGCACATTTAATTCTGCAGTGAGTTGGGCAGCTGTGGTTTTATGTTTTTTTTTTTTTAAACACTCCTGGTTAGCACCCGGACATCCCTTTCCGACAGCTTCCTCCTGCGTCCACAGTTATTCCTGTTGGATGTGGTTCGTCCTTCTTGGTGGTATGCTGACATTATCCTGGATACCGTGGCTCTTGATACATCACAAAGACTTGCTGTCTTGGTCACAGATGCGTCAGCGAGACGCGCACCAACAATCAATTTTTCAATTCAATTTTATTTATATAGCGCTTTTAACTATGTTCATTGTCTCAAAGGACCTTAACAAGACTGAAAAAAAACATTTTTAAAGAAAATTTATGGAAGTGTGTATGTGTCTAGAAAAATGTGTCTAGATAATAATGAGATGAATGAGTGAATGATGAATGAAATGTCTCTGATGAGCAAGCCAAGGGTGACGGCGACAGTGGCAAGGAAAAACCCCCTGAGATGGTAGTAGGGAGAAACCTTGAGAGGAACCAGACTCAACAGGGAACCCATCCTCATTTGGGTGATAACGGAATTGAGAACGCCATGTTGTGTGCATTAAACCATTAACCTTTGCTAATTAAACCTTCACACTCTGCTCTTACTGGTGGAATGTGCAATCAATGAAGATTGGCCACCAGACTAGTCAAATTAAACCATGAAACCTCCAACACTAAAATGGCCAGTGTTTCAGTGTCATTGTCCAATCCCTGTGTGTAATGATTTCAAATAATTTTATCTGGGCGTTGTAAATTAACTTGAGTAGAAACTGAAGAGAGTTATGAAAATTGGGACGTGGGTGGTCATCTTCATCCTCACAGGTCAGAAACAAATTTCAACAGCCTTCACTTCCCATACTGTACCCCATTGTGGCATACAAACATGGCCACTCTGAACTATGGCTCCCAGCTGTCATATTTCAGCTGCCACCCCCTCCCGACTTCTGATTTAAGTCACTTGCTCCCAATCATCGCCTAAACTATATAAACAAACAGAATACCTTTCGTAAGGTGCCTTTTTGCTCTYGTTGCACTTTTGTTTGTTTTTTTAATAAAATCTGATTTTTGCAACTGTGTCCGCTCCTGCACCTGAGGCACACACACCTAACGAAAAGGCACATAAGACATGCAGTAGATGCAGATTAGTGTATAAGCAGCTTGTCATTTGGTTATGTRGGTCATGATACTAATCGTGTGTTTTAAACACAGAGTGACTCACACACATTCAGGCACCCACACACTTGTGTAACCATGTAATAAGTGTACAAACACAACTCACACACACATATAAACACATTGGCCACATGTGTTTGAATGAACTATTTTTTACAAAAATTTGAACTTTTGAATTTGAACTGTTTCTGAAATCACAAAATCTAAATCATAATTTAGTTTGCTTTGTTACATCAAGAGCACAGGTAATGTAAAATTATCATCATGCTCAGTAGAGTGTTACTTTATTGTGGATAACCTGCATTAACTCACATCTCTTTAAGGGGCACCGTGCACAGAATGTGCCATGTGATTATGTCCAGCTGACGTGTCTTAGTATCAAAAGGAATAAAGAATGTCAGTTTATGAGTAAACATGTGGGTGTGTGGTGACTCGCATCAGAAAAAAATACAAATAATTAATGAAATAATAATAAGATATATATTATTATTATTTTATTATTATTATTATTGTTATTATTATTATCATATTTTATTTTTTAAATATAAATTATATAGAGCTGTGTACAGTATGTGAGTTTTTCCCGCGCTTGGTGGGTTTCCTTCGGCTACTCCGGTTTCCTTCAACGGTATCCTGGGTTGAACTCCAGGCCTCCTCGAGCCGGTATACAGGATAAAGCAGTATAGATGAGTGAGTGAGTGAGTGAATTGATATATGTACAGTATAAATTCAAGCTGCTTAAGGAGACAATAACTTTATAGCATGTTTTAGGTGCAGTTACAGCATTTTGCAAAATCTTACACTCGTATAATGTAACCAAAAAGGGTCCTTTTAACGCCCTCATTTGTAAAAAAACAACAACAAAAAAAACAATTTAAAAAAATGTGAAATCAATATATTCTCTACTGTGTTGCAATATTTCGTGCCTAATTAAAAAACTAAGAAAATAAAAAAATATCTATATTTTATATAAAACCTAAAAATATATACATACAGTACAGACCAAAAGTTTGGACACACCTTCTCATTCAGCTGGTTTTCTTTCTTGTGTTCTTTATTGTGTTCTTTAGCCCAAACGCGTCTCTTCTGCTTGTTGCGTGTCCTTAGCAGTGGTTTCCTAGCAGATCTTCTAGCATGAAGGCCTGATTCACACAGTCTCCTCTTAACAGTTGTTCTAGAGATGTGTCTGCTGCTAGAACTCTGTGTGGCATTGACCTGCTCTCTGATCTGAGCTGCTGTTAACCGCCGATTTCTGAGGCTGGTGACTCGGATGAACTTCTCCTCCGCAGCAGAGGTGACTCTTGGTCTTCCTTTCCTGGGGCGGTCCGCATGTCAGCCAGTTTCTTTGTAGCGCTTGATGGTTTTTGTGACTGCACTTGGGGACACTTTCAAAGTTTGCCCAATTTTTCGGACTGACTGACCTTCATTTCTTAAAGTAATGATGGCCGCTCTTTTTTTCTTCTCTTAGCTGCTTTTTTTCTTGCCATAATACAAATTCAACCTCTTTGAATGAGAAGGTGTGTCCAAACTTTTGGTCTGTACTGTACATTTTTTAACTGCAAAATTTATCTCATTTTACTGTATCTTTCCATGCTCATTTTGTTTTGTTTAATATCAAATGGTACCCAAATCATAGAATATTTTTAATTATTTATATATTTCTTTCTTTTCATAGATCTCATTGTCAAGATTTTGCAGCAAAACACAAAAGGAATCAAACCAAATGAGCTTCACAAGGTGCGTGCCTTTGTATGGATTTATGTACAGTATTATACATTATATAATAAAGCTTTTTTGCTCTGTCTAATTTTCACTTTCACCTTACTTTTCATTGCCACCTCTTCAAAATTGTGGAACAACAGCCTGAGAACATTGTCCTCACGCTACAGGTAACAACGTCAGTTGCTATCACGTTCCTATTCTAATTTGCCATTAACTTTCAGAAATTTGATATTTGATTGATCTTTCATACACAGTCGTAGAAATGTTTTTACCTAAAAGTCAATTATGTTTATTCCTTAAAGACCATATATTATTCTCCTTTTAAACAAGTTTTATGTCTTGGACATCTTCAAAAACATATCTGTTAATGTTATAGCTGAGATCCTGCATTTCTGGATTTACTCCTTGTTTCAAATGCGCTGTCTCAGTGTGTATAGCTTTAAATGAAAGCCCCGTTGGAGGAAGTTGATCTTCCTAGCCAATCAGAACACAGGAGCCATCGACTTCTATGTTAATTTTAGGCTTTTCCTACCCACATTTCTAACAAGCAAAATAAAACATAAAAGGACTCATTCATGGTGAAGTCCTCAATATTCATTCATTAATTCATTCATTTTTTTTATTTTCCGTACCACTTATCCTGTTCAGGGTTGGTTCTCCGTTACCTGGAGTCTATCTCAGGAGACTCTGGTCACAAGGCAGGGTGCACCATGGACAGGGTGCCAAACCATCGCATATCACACATGCGCACTCATGCATTCATTTATGCACTACAGGCAATGTGAAAACACCAATCATCATGCTTTTATGGGAGGAAACTGGGCTACCCACAGGAAACCCAAAGCAGGAATCGAATCCCTGACTCTGGAGGTCACTCACTCACTCACTCATCTTCTATACCGCTTTATCTTGTATTCAGGGTCGTGGGGGCCTGGAGCCTGTCCCAGGAGACTTAGGACACAAGGCGGGGTACACCCTGGACAGCATTCCAATCCATAGCAAGGCACACACACATACACTCACACACTCATTTATTCGCTACGAGCAATTTGTGAATGTCAATTAGGTCTTTGGATTGTGGGAGGAAACCGGAGTACTCAGAGGAAACCCACTAAGCACAGGGACAGAATATTCACACAGACCCGAAGCAAGAATCGAACCCTCGACCCTGGAGGTGCAAGGTCACAGTGATATAAAAGTTAAAAAACGCCCAGAGTGGGGATTGTTTGCAATAAGGGAAAAAAAAGACTACATTTGCTTACTTAAGCCCCAGCCTATACAAAAAAAAAAGGGAAATGGAGAAACACCATGGAATGTTTTTTTTTCCTCATGTTTTTGTGTATTTGTGCAGACTGAAGACACGTATGAATGTCTAAAGATGACTTAAAGGGGAATTTTGCACAAAAGGTCCCCTTTAAAATATCATTACTATAGCATGTTCTAATTCTGACTTGCACATGTTCAAAGATCTGATATTTAAACTAATAAAACAAACTCACCCAGCTTGTTCAAGATTGCATTGTTTAAAACTGAGATGGGCATAATATTATTTAGCATAAAAAAAAATAATATTCTACACTACTAATATACTGTATATTACAGTACAATATTACCTGCATGCTCTTAAAAGTTTTAATTGCATTGTTTAATAACTAACTCATGATTGTGACTCAGTTCATTTGCTGACTTGAGGACTTACATAAAGTATGATATCATCTTGTTTTGTAAAGAGCCAACATGACTMATTTTTTTCACGTGTCTTTTCTCTCTGAAGGCCATTTATTACGAGATCGGCTTCATCGTTCTGGCAGCGCTGGGTGTTGTGTTTGTGCTCCTGATGCCACTGGTGGGTTTATTTTTCTGCCTGTGTCGGTGCTGTGAGAACTGCGGAGGCGAGATGCACCAAAGGCACCGCAAAAATGCTGACTGCCAGCGTGGCTTCTATACGTTCTCACTCATCACCTCATCGGTGTTCATCGCGTACGTATACAAACCTCCCATGGAATATGTTCATCATGTCCCAATACTGAAAGTCATTTCTTTTTGTTACTTCATATAGCATCAAAAGTGACTCATTTYTTATACTGTTGTAACCCATCTGGTGGATTTGTTGACCCTAGTGTGCACTACGAGATGCTTTTCTGCTCGCCATGGTTGTAAAGAGTACTGAGGTTTTTAGCCTGACTGAGGCCGCCATTCATATACACATTCACTAGTCACGTACATAGTTCGGACTTTATTCGGATATACTTTTTTAATCTCACTATTGGTCTTTACTAGGTATTAGATGACACAGTGCACACACCTAGGGATAATGACACGCTGAAACAGAGAGGGAGATGTTGATTATACCAGTAAGAGACGAGCACGAAGACCCAGCAGGGGAGACGATTACCCACAATTCCGCATCGCAAGAGAGAAAAACCATTGGCTCAGTTGTGATCATGTGACGCTCGGTGTCAAAATAAGAAGCGTATGCATGATAGATGATACTCGGCACTCGTAAACCAAGACTTTTGCTCGGTTTCCAAGTCAAAATTTATAAAAAAAATCCTTGCTCGTCTTGCAGAACACTCGCAAACCATGTTACCCGCAATCCGAGGTTCCACTGTATATGTATATCATGTTGAAGTGTGTATACAAGTTTTTGGGGTAACAAAAAATTTTATACACACTTCAACATGAAAAATGTGTTGTCTGGTACTGGGATGTCAGTGGCATTAGTGGTCTTTGGATGCTTTGGGTTGGGGTATGGGAACTCCAGTGTATGACATGAACGCTTGATCACATCACACATACACAAAAAAAAAAAAAGCATAGTACAGTGGAACCTCAGATTGCGAGTAACGTGGTTTACAAGTGTTCCGCAAACCGAGCAAAGTTTTTTAATACATTTTTAATCGGAAACTGAGCAAGTATTAGTTTACGAGTGCCGAGTATCATGTATCACGCATGCGATTATTTTGAAACCGAGCGGCAAGTGATCACAACTGAGCCAATGATTTTGCTCTCTCTCTTGCGCTGTGRAATTATGGGTGCTTGTCTCTTACTGGTATAATCAACATCTCCCTCTCCCTTCTGTGTGTGCGCGCGCGTAATTTGACACTGTGCCTCACACACGCCGACACACACACACGCTCTCTCTCTTCTCCTATGTGTGTGCGCGTGTGTAATTTGACACACACACGAATACACAGCGCCTGCATGCACAAATGGAATCACTTATCTATTTTTACTTTTTTTAAAATGTTAAGTACAGGTTAATTTGTTTTATTTTTACTTTATATATTGTATTAACTATTTTTATGTATTTATTGTTTTGGGTTGTAGAACGAATAATTTGAGTTTTCATTATTTCTTATGGGAAAATTTTATTTCGTTTACGAGTGTTTCGGAATGAATTATGCTCGTAATCCAAGGTTACACTGTACCTCAGAACTCTGCTTACTTATAAATCTACTTAGGTACAATTTTAAATAATTGAAACATTTGAATTATTCAGATAAATTCAATGACATTTGATAATATTCAGCATTAATAATATATGCAAAAAGTAGCAACATTGTACCTGCTTTCAAAATATTGTGAACGCCTGTAAAGATGAGAAGTCAATTTATTGCAGCAATTTCCCATCTGTGGAACGTCAAAGTAAAGCAAATTGTATTTCTGAAATATGTCTAGATTAGTCTAAAGTCATGTGTTTAAGCAATTCTCATAGAAATTGGAACAGTCAGTATACACATATGCTAATCCTTGCATCTACAAAAAGAAAGCTAGCTAGCTAGCTCTGGTTAAGGAGGTTTTAGCTTGCTAATTGCTAAAAACACTGTAATAAAGAGACAAAGTTTGTCAGGGGAGATAATTCTGTATAGGATTAGACATTATTTAACAAAAAAAATCAGAATGATCATACTGCTACTCTAATAAAGAATAAAGAGGTTTAGTCATTTAGTGTGCACGCATAGGGACCAAGTGGATGTAGACTGTAATGTTTTTTATTATTATCATTTAATCAAATTGATCATATTCATGGATGTACACTGTATTGAAATAATATAAATACACCCATGGTCATATTTTACACAAATATGTCAGTAGTGTCTTTGTCTTTGCGATTGACATTCATACTGACAGATGACGTTTCCTGGACAAGTTTTCCATGGTGTGTCACGTGACTGCTGTATATTTGGGCCAAACGGCATCAATGACAGGTCGACCTCTTTTGAACCATAAATCTACATTAAAGGAGGAAATGTCACGATTGTGCTGCAAACAAAGCAGTGTAACGCAAATACAACTTTCTCATTAGAAGAGAAGCTCGATAGTAAACCTCCAGTGGTTTAAAATAACTTTCTCTCCCTCTTTTTTTTTCTCATACACACACACACACACTTCTGCAGCACTCACAAAAGCACGAGTTTCTTTTTCACCCTATGAGTGTGTGTAGCAGTTATGTGACATCGATAGCCCTTATTTTCTCCTTGGAGAAATTCTCCGCTTTCTTTCTCTGCTCTCCATCTCTCACTTTTCCTCTTTTTTCTTTCCTGCACTGTGCTGACAGCAGCCTTCACTCCACAATGAGCGTTTGTGAAGCGTAGACAAGCGTAAGCCCTGTCTGCATTGTGTGTGTATGTGAGTGTGTGTGTGCTGTGAGGGGAAATAAATATTCAGAATATTCATTATACTTTCAGTATAGTCAGATTACCACCACTGATATTCAGTATCACAACGTGAGTGAGAAATGTCTTGTTGCTACCTCTGCTGTAGTAATGATTTGGGTATTGCTATAATTGGAACTTTGTGAAGTAAAGTGGTACAAACAGTGATATGTCCTATTGCAGTATATCTTAGCCCTACTTCTTCTTTTTCTTCTTATGATGATGATGAGTATATTCCCCAATATCGAGTCATATCTGGGATCTGATGTGTTCTACACCTCAGGATCTAAAAGSCTTGCCATAGATTCAGTGGGTTCTTTCAAAAAATACATTTAAAAAAACTTAAGCACCATTTAGAGCCACCTACTTTCATTTATGATAAACATAATATCCAAAACCATATGATCATATGGTTATCTTCATGACTTTGGTGACCAATCTACTCAGGAGTGTGTGAATACACACCAATCAATTTCACTGAGGTGGAGCCTAATTTACTCAAAAAGCTGATGCTTGAAAACTCATGCTTGAATGGATTTGCATCAAACTTCAATGGCTTCTGGACACAATTCTGAGGTCACAAGCGAAATTTCGGATTAGTTGATTCATAGGAACGGATCTATAATGATATAAATGTTTCTCAGGATACTCAAGCTGAAGTTTGGTATCATCCATCTAGATGCTAAACAATATGCCAATCACATGCTGATCAGCTCCTGTAAGGTGGAGCCGAATTTTCTCAAACTTAAGTACAGGTTAATTTGTTTTATTTTTACTTTATATATTGTATTAACTATTTTTATGTATTTATTGTTTTGGGTTGTAGAACGAATAATTTGAGTTTTCATTATTTCTTATGGGAAAATTTTATTTAGTTTACGAGTGTTTTGGAATGAATTATGCTCGTAATCCAAGGTTACACTGTACCTCAGAACTCTGCTTACTTATAAATCTACTTGGGTACAATTTTAAATAATTGAAACATTTTAATTATTCAGATAAATTCAATGACATTTGATAATATTCAGCATTAATAATATATGCAAAAAGTAGCAACATTGTACCTGCTTTCAAAATATTGTGAACGCCTGTAAAGATGAGAAGTCAATTTATTGCAACAATTTCCCATCTGTGGAACGTCAAAGTAAAGCAAATTGTATTTCTGAAATATGTCTAGATTAGTCTAAAGTCATGTGTTTAAGCAATTCTCATAGAAATTGGAACAGTCAGTATACACATATGCTAATCCTTGCATCTACAAAAAGAAAGCTAGCTAGCTAGCTCTGGTTAAGGAGGTTTTAGCTTGCTAATTGCTAAAACACTGTAATAAAGAGACAAAGTTTGTCAGGGGAGATAATTCTGTATAGGATTAGACATTATTTAACAAAAAAAATCAGAATGATCATACTGCTACTCTAATAAAGAATAAAGAGGTTTAGTCATTTAGTGTGCACGCATAGGGACCAAGTGGATGTAGTCCGTAATGTTTTTTTATTATTATCATTTAATCAAATTGATCATATTCATGGATGTACACTGTATTTAAATAATATAAATAGCATGAGCCGAATTTTCTCAAACAGCTTTAAGTCATTATTAGTTGCATGGATTTGTACAAAACATGTGAAAAGTGTATACGGTAAGTTTGAAGTGTAGTCATAATCTTACTCAAATTGGTCAATTATGTTTCCTGGCCATTTCTGTGCAATCACAAAACAAGCATATCATTTGAAAGATAAGGTGCACTGTGAAAAATCATTTATTATATAATTTCCTTTGCTCAAGCTCTAAAATTTTCTAATGGTCTTTAGGATGGTTTAGCTTTAGAATTATCTGATTAATATTATAAGGCTACATTTGCAAACTGGTCCTAGGGTTTTTGGGCAGTCTTTAAATGGTTAAATGGTTTTTTTTGACCACATTAGGGCACTGTTCATGATTTTCAGACAAAATAAAGTATACTGTATCTCTGAGAAGGCTATTTTTTTTCAATTACACTTCTTCAAAAGGGTCAAAATTTAACAACAGAGAAAATTATCTCTTTTTTTTTTTTAAACTTGAAATATGATTGTCTGTCCTAGACTGAGCCCAGGTATTCACCAAGTTAGTGACAACTGACGGAATGTTTCTTCTTGCAAAACAGATTTGGGGTTTAGAATTCAATAAATCTGCTTTGTTTTAGAGATATAATTAGAATTTTTTAGATTAGTATTTTTAGAACTGCGAGTTGAAGGGAGAGTCTCAATTTCGATTCGGATTTTTGACCATCGCATTACATGTACAGTGGCTATAATTCTTATTTAATACTGAAGTATTAAAAATTGCCAATTATTAAACAATCACATTTGCATAACACATTATATATA
>QMIH01000425.1:313695-354834 GCA_003987875.1 Clarias batrachus | reverse complement strand
ACGCTCGGACTTGGAAAATATTAGAATGTCGACGATGTAAACGTTTACAAAGTGGTGAAGGAACTCTCGGAGGACCTCATGCATAAAGTTTTTGAATACGGGCGTTGACTAGCCCATAAGGCATCACCAAGTACTCATAATGACTGGTAGGTGTTACAAACGGCGTCTTCCATTCATCCCCTTTTCTGATTCTAACCAAGTTGTAGGCGCTTCTAAGATCTAGTTTGGTGAATAGTACAGCCCCGCAAAGACATTCTAGGGCTGCTGGGACCAGGGGCAATGGATATCGGAATTTTATCGTGGCTTGGTTGAGAGTGCGAAAGTCAATACATGGGCGTAAACCACCATCTTTTTTGGCCACAAAGAAGAAGCTAGAGGCTGTCGGTGAAGTTGATGGTCGGATGTAACCCAGGTGAATCGCCTCAGAAATATATTCCTCCATGGCTTTCCTCTCAGGAAGGGATAGTGGATAAATCCATCCATGGGGTAACGGTTCGCCTGGGATTAGGTCAATGGCACAGTCCCATGGTCAATGTGTTGGTAGTTGGGTTGATTTTATGGGGCAGAAGATGTCAGAGAAGGTCGAATACTGGTGAGGAATTTCTATGGCTTCTTTGGCTACTGGGCGTTCGATTGAAGTAGGTTGGAGTTTTAACGGTAGCGAGGGAAAACAGGTGGAAGAGCAACTTCTTCCCCACTTAAGAACCTCACCCACAGTCCAAGATAGGGTAGAGTTGTGTTGAATGAGCCACCGGCGTCCTAGGACAATGTCAGGGATAGATTCCTCTAGGACTAAAAACATGATCTCCTCCTGATGCAACAGGCTGATTTGTAGTTTGACAGTACCCGCGATCAGGTGTACAGACCTTTTGGAGATGGGTCTTCCTGTTATGGAATGGACCTGGTAAGCCTTTGCCTGTCGAGGTGGTCTTGAGTTTGAGATATCGGCATAATCCCCTGGAGATGAAGTTGCCGGCTGACCCAGAGTCAAGGAGAGCTGCCACTGAAATGGTGACATGAGATGCAGTAAGGTTAACGCTAGTGGTTAAGGGCTGTAACTTTTCTATCTGAGTAGAAATTGCACTCACCATGGGACAAGGAGGACGAGTGGTGCACTCACTCCTGAGATCACCGGTGTGATTCTTCCCTTTTCCAGGATCATTGGTTCGTCCCTTGCTTCAGGGTTTTCTGTCGGTATCGGTGGACAAGAAAGGGGAACTGCAGCATCTGAATAAACCGTTCCAATCCTATGTCGTCATCATAGGTAGCCAGCATGAGTCTCAGATTGGGTTCCAACCCCTGACGGTAGGTGGTGATGAGAGCCTGCTCATCCCACCCACTAGCAGCTGCTAGAGTACGAAAACATAAGGCATATTCATGGATGGATTGGTTACCTTGTTTCAGGTAGTATAGCTGCTCTCCTGCCGACGCCTCACTGTCAGTTCATTCAAAAACCTCCTTAAAATGTTCTACAAAGCGGTCATATGACTCTATCACTGGCCCTGCCTGAGACCAGCTATTTTTGCCTGATCAATGGGATATAACGTGGTTTCCATGGCAAACGTGAGAGAGCACTGTAGCAGGAAGCCCTTGCAATTCCCCGTCACTCCAGAGAAGGGCGCTGATCGCGCCATGGGACTGGACACCTGAGGCACCGAGGGAGCGGAGGATGTTGTTGCCTGGAGCGTCTGACGTAGCATATTCGCTAGYGCTGCTACTGGATCGGTCTCACTCATCCTTGAAAGTTGGTGAAAGGTCCAGGCTTCTGTAACAAAGATGGACTCTACTAGATGGTTAGTATAAAGATGAGTGAGTTTATTATACAGGAGGATACTTCACGACAGAGTATGAAAAGCAGTTCAGCGGTATTTACGAGGATGATATCAAATGAMCAGCGACGGATTGAGCGAACCAGGTTTTGTGTTTGGATGGATCTTTAAACAGGAGCGCTGGGCAGTTAGATCGGACGAAGACAGAACACGAGAGAAACCACACAACACGGCGGCACAGGAGTTGTGACTCGGCAATTGGAGCAGGATCACTTCTGAAAKGAAGCGTACAGATAAGTAGTTAGTTTTACTAGACTTTTTMTTTCTTACTATAACGTTGGCGTTTGAGTCCATTTTCAATATATGAGCCTGGACGATGTCTGAGGCGTGGTGTGCGTTTTTTATGTGCAGGCGCTGAGTGGCGACAGGTGATGRTGATTAATACTCAGGTGATAAAGGGCGTGGTGTTTGGTTGAGTTCCAAGTCTGGTTCGACTGTGACACACAGAAGGACAAGGTCTCATATTTGTTTTTTGTAGCAGTATAGGTTTAATCGTCTCACAGSCTAAAGGAATCTTGTCCACAGCATGTAAAGTACTGTACATAGGAGGCAGCTAGCCAAGCTGCATGTTCATCACTTGAACCTGATGCTGTTATTTTTTCCACTTGGGACTATGCATGCAAGGGYTTAACCCTAGACAGATGAAATATACTAAATAYACCGTATCTATAGTTTGTATAGCTCAAATCCCCACACAATCCATGGCATAACTAGATTTACCACTTCTTGCAACTGGAATGAAAGGGTCGCAACCTAACTTCAAGGACTCAGGTCTAACAGCTTTCCAGTTTCTGAATAATACATGATAACTTGAGAGTCAAGTTTGTTTCTCTGAAAAAGTTTGTAACTCTCATATATTGATATAAATATAGTAATTAGAATAACCAGGCTAATAGACTGACGGAAGTAAACTTAGAATAGAGTATTTTGGCATCTAAAAACAGAATAAACACAAACCCAGACAAGGAATTATACTGAAGCAATTGATCGCAGCAATGCTAGACATAGCAAAAAAATGGGTGTATATGCAATCACATGGTATGAGCAGTGCTTTSTGAATACAGTCTCTGTTTTTTGATTATATCAGCAATTCATAATTACAGTGCATCTGCCATTAGGATGTAGGCATCAGAGTTTAGGGGAAACAAAACATTGGATCCATGCTTCTGTGAATATGTTTGAAATATTCCACCACATCCGCAATGTAATGCACGTTTTATTTCATTTTATTTWATTTTTTCGACTTTTCTTCTGCTAAGACATATTTCTACCTGTGCCAATGTTAACATATATTAATCTCTATTTCCCATCTTTAAGCCATTCCTCTATGCATTTCATTCCGCTTTTTATGTTCTTATCATTAACCTTGATTTTCAAAATATTGAACATGCAGGCTTATCACATAAGTTGTATGTATAAGTTGTACAGTAAGTGTATAAGTTGTATGTGTTGTATATTGTATGTATAAGCTTTCACTATCCACTTTATTAGGAACACCTGTAGATCGGCACATTCATACAATTCCAATACAAATTCATAGCAATCCAGCACAGCACATTCATACAATTATCCAAATCCAGGAGCACAGTGCATCTATTATGTAGATAAGCATCTGCAGACAATCATGCAGATACAGTTCAAAAGCTTCTACTCATATCAAATATATTTCACTTTATATTAAGCATCAAATCTGGGCAAAGATGTTTTATCATATTGATTTTAATTGCAGCATTTTTATTAGTACAATATGAGTTAAGTAAAGTATGCAAATATGGGCTGGGTTGAGTATTTCAAAAATAATTTCTTTAATTAATATTGATTGGATAATTAATAAAGGTTGTTCCTAAACATATAGTGGAGAGTAACTGTATGTTTGCATTTCATTAGAGCCTTTCAGTGTTTGTGATATATTTATTATTAATCTCTGTAAATTTTAATTAGGGTTTTCGTTTTCTTTCCTGTGCTTTTGATAATGCTCATTTCTATGTCTTTCCCTTAGTGGCACAGAGACCTGGAGTTAAACTGCCCGGAAATGTAAGAAAACCATATGCACATGCTARAGTTTTTAAAATACAGTATATATTTTTGTTCGTTTATTTTGCTTATGAATTAATATTTTCCTTTTTTTTTTTTTCAGGGAGTAAATTAGACCTAATTTCATTTCAAAGGAAGATGAAAAAAGAAGATGAAAGAGAAAAGGGAAATATAATTTTACACAGGGGGAGATTGCCAAATTTTTATCACATTTTTAAAAATATAAACTATATTAAAGTTGTCTTTATCAGTCTGTTACATTGTGATAAAAAAACATACTGATGACCATCTGATGCACTAATTGGTATKTTYTAATAATTGTCTATGGTGTTGAGAAAAWCATGACCATTACATTGTTTACTGTAAGAATATACAGCTTTGGTAGATTGTTAATTTCTATTTAAAACTTATGTATTTWAAAAAAAAATGTAAAGGCTAAATAAGGTTTTCATGACTGTGCTTATATAGACAGTACCCAGGTTTAGATGCTCCAGCTTACATCTTAAATGGACTGCCATAAAGCCTATAATACGAGCGGTGTTCAAGTCAAACTGAGACTTTTGATGTGCATCATAWTAGAACACRGTTATGAAAGATAAAAACTCCCTTTATTTCTCTATATAATCCTCTGCTACACTAATGCATTACATCACTAGTATACATACATCACTAGTGCTTGGATAAAAGAAATTTCATCAGTCCMAGTTTCACTTGTGCACACTATATATTAAAATTTTGACTTAAATATTGAAATATTGAACACAGGCACTCATTTGTGACACTGTTAAAAACTGGCTGGAATTGTGTGGCTCCAGCAGTTTGTTCAGCAACTTGAAGGAGAACACTGTTTTTATTCAAATAACTACGCCGTTAGCACTGTGTTGAGTGTGTAACTAGCTTAAAAGTTTCTTTTACACTTTAAACCATGCCTCGAAAGCATAATCTGAAGCAACTGATGCATCAAAGAAGACGAAAATGATGAAATTTTAAAGAAAGAGGGTGTAATAAAGCAATTAGAAAGAGGTAAAAACACAATTGGTTATTGGAAAAGTTATTATAATTATTATTATGTAATGTTATGTTTCGAATGTTTAGTGCATTTGGAAATGTTTATTACGTGTTGTRTRTATAYATAGACATGTAACATATTGTGATATATTTGACTAACAAACAAACCATATACTGTATACTGTACTTGYTCCTTCAAAAGACAGATTTAGGAACAAATCCCAAGACTGCCTGCATAAATTTATAATTTGTTAATTAAGTCTACTTATAAATGCTAAAAGGACCGTGTCAATGTCTAATAATTTATTATAATGAAGTTACAAATGAGGTATTTACAAGTTGTAACATAAATGGCAGCGTCATTCCAGTTTTTATACTTTGTTGAAGTCAAAAATAGGTTTTATACAATCTAAACTTTATTAACTAGGCCTRTTTTTAAGATGAGTATTTTCCAGATATTTAATTTAATTCTAGATTTTATTCAAATCCAGAATTTGGGTAAAGTTAAATAAAGTCATGAATAAAAAGTGTAGTCTTTATAACAAAGTACATGGTCACGTTGGGTAATTGTTAGTCTATGGCTATCATCTTTCTGAAATTGTAATATAATTTCTGATTTTTTAAAAACTATTATGAGCATAGCTGTATACGGAGTTTTGCCATTCGTATTTGACAGAATATATATATTCTGATATGATATATAATATCATATATATGATGTTGTTAAATATAAATGTCTAAATTTGTAAATTTCTTTGGTATAAAGAAAAAGAAATACAGACTATTTTAATATAAATCAACACAAATTCTTTTGTAAGCAAAAAAGTATTTACTAGTAGTTTTACTGGTCCTAACGTACAGTTTGCATTACACAATTGACACCTAAACTGTATACAATCCCCTGATTCTTTTATCATACTTMTTCATTTCTCTTGAATAATTGGTAGTTTTTAATTTGCATAGCAAAATATGTTCCATGTTAAATRCAATTGTCTACATTTAAAACTTTGCAAATACGTTTCATKGTATTACACATAATTTGCATCACACCTACAGTAATGATGAATGAAAGCTTTTTAAATATCTCTAAATAACATAGTAAAGTTGTAAGAAGCTRTAGGGACTTTTGWCACTTGACTCTAAACTGATCATATTTATCCTTGGAATGGATTTTGCCAAATCAACAAGAATAAGTTGAATCTTGCCTACTTCATGTACTTTACAAACAGTGAAGCAGATTATATTCTGCAGGTTGGAAAGACTATGTTTCARTTTCACTTGCATTTACATATATTCATGTGGCAGTCTAATATTTCCAATGTGAGTTGACCAACAGTCAGGCACACGGCCAAAATCTTTGAGCCAAACGCATGAAAAGTGTCTACACAGTGTGGATGTGGAGTTTCATATTGAGTGTGTGTTAACGGGAAAAATAAAAACACCTTCAAATACTCTGGACTAAGTATTCTGCTTTGCAAACATGACAGTGTGGTGGTTGGGTTTCTGTCATCTAATATTATACCTTCGTGCTTATGGTACATTTTCAAATATGTAAGTTGATTAAAAAGGAATAAAATGTCCCYGAGACTTCTTAGCAAATACATCATCTTCACAAACTAAAAAAGGAAGGTGCTGGCTGCTATAAACCGCAAAAACACRTCAATATCCCTTGGCATGGATAAAAAAAAATATTAATAAATGAAGTCTATGGAACTGTACTCTATTTCCTTTAGTTGGGATTTTGCCAGTGGCATTGCCTTTAATCTTAGTGTTCATCCTAAAGCATCATCCTAGGGTTAGGGTTAGGGCATACTCAGTGCACACAGATGTCAAACTGACAAGCACCAAACCAAACACTATAAAATTAAATCACACATACRGACATTTACCTTTCCAGATTCTCACAATTAGCTTTTGAGGTGGGGTTATGAGGTGGAGTAGTGAGTTACTCAACTCAAAGGTGTCTTTGTAAGAAAAGTATATATAAACCCTACCCAAGTCTAACTACCTCCTGCGCGGCACGTGTCTGTCTACATCGTTCACATCGCTATCTAACAGGAAAACGTAACTAATGAGCTGCCGTTGTGATAAGTTACTTCATTTACTCAGTCAACAAAATTCCAAGCAAAATAAAAAACAAGCAAGAGAAATGGCCAGAAAGAGAAGGTCTGTAATAGTTACCTCAAGCCACTTGAATTTGTTGAAGGTGTACAGTATGTCTGCTGTTAAAGCAACTGTTCTAACTCATGCCAAGCCTAGAAAAAGGTGCCAGGATGTCTTGGTGTACTCTAGATGTCCAGAAATCCTGGTGTTCCAGCTTGTTGGACAGCTGGAACATCAGGGGGTGGACCGTGGTGTCCACCAGTTTGTTTCTCTCCAAATAGCTGGTCCAGCCAGAAAAAAAAAAAATGAGAAGACTCTTTGGCCATGCTGGATGATCTCCAAAAACGTTCAAGCACTTTTTCTTGGCCCTTTTCAGCCATTTTTGGCAAAAGCCAAACACAGTAGAAACCTCCTTCCCACTCTTAAGCACAGCAGTGGAGGGTGATGATTTGGCCCACAGGACCTGCACACCTTGCAGTCTTTGAGTCGACCATGAACTCTTCTGTATACCAGAATATTCTAGAGGCAAATGGGAGGCCATCTATCCGGCAGCTAAAGCTTGTTCAAAATTGCGTTAGAACAACGATCTGAAGAACACCAGTGAACCGAATCAAGGTTTTGAATTGGCCTATTCAAAGTCCAGACCTCAACCTAATTGAAATGCTGTGGTGAGGGACCTGTGCCTAAGCCACTCCTTGTTTTTCTCTATGCAGAAGATCGTTCTTAATGACTTTGGCTGTACTTTTGGTGACGTTGTCCTGCTACAGAATAAATTTCGGGCCAACCAGACACCGGCCCAAAAGCCAGACACCTTCCTGATGATATTGCATAATGGGAAAATATCTGCCTATATTTCTCCACATTGAGGACACCATGAATCCTGACCAAATCTCCCAACTCCATTTGCAGAAGAGCAGCCATAAAATTGCTTGGAACCTCCACGATGCATTACTATTTTCTGCAGACACTCATTATTGTACCACTATCCAGCCCTCTAGCAAACAATCTGCCTCCTGCTACAGCCAAATATACTGCAAAAACTACGGTTTTGTGCATAGATGAGTCGCTTAGCCTTGTCTCTGTGTCAGAGGTATAGCTTTTGGGCCGCAATTCTTCCAAGAAGTCCACTTCTGGCCAGACTTTTTTGGAAAGTAGATGGGTGGGTGTACCTGGTTCCTAGTGGTTTTCGACAGGTCTTTGCTGATGGTCCTATTGCGATATCAAAGTGAAGTGTCTTTCATCTGCTGCATTAAATTTGTTTGGCTGCATCTACAGTCCTCAGTATTGTCCATTTCTTTGTGCTTCTCCAAAATAATAGCTTGGACAGCACGTTGTGAAACCCCAGTCTGCTTTGAAATCATTGCCTGGGAGAGACCTTTGCTGATGCACTATTATTACAGTACTACCTTGTATCTTGTTGCTGTCTTTCACCCTACAGTGCCTAAGAATTTGATGAACATTAGCATCTGCTTGGAATAACTGGTTAATCATAAACGTGACTCTGATCCTGCAGAATCCCTGACTTTGTCCAAGAATCACCAAAAATGATTTTATTTAGATTTTTCTTCGCTTCGCTCACTTTGCATTTTGTAAATTGATGCAAACAAAAATCATTTTTTTTCTGCAAATGACCATGTCTAGACATAATGCTAACAGGGCTTTAATATCTAGTTACTTTTAGTAAAGCTAGTTATTTTTCCTACTTCTGTGCTCTATGTATACTGCAGTAATTAGTTTGTTGTGCTTTAGTATTTACTCTCAGTTGTGGCATTTTTGTTTAATGTTTCATTTTTTGGTCAACTATCGGTTGTTTTAAATGTGCTATGTAAATAAATTAACTAACTAACTAAGTTTACTATTGCATTCCTTTACTGTGGGTTTCCATTGTGGCAGTATATTGTAGTCACTGTTACAACATTGCTGCACAGTCTGGGCATTCATGTACTGTATACATACTGTAGCTCCTTCAAAATACTTTACTTTTACAAAGTACTCAATGAAGATGCAGAACAAACACCATATATGAGCTAGGCGGGAGGAGACACTGTGCTCAAGTCATGTTGTTTCCTTAAAGACGTGGTGTTTTCTCATGATAATTGCAACATGTTTAGTCCTACAATCCCCTCTTTCTCAGCTTTTTATTCAGTCCCCTATACCGTCTCTCTCTCTCTCTCTCATGCACAAATATGTAAAGACAGTAAGGTTGTTACTTTCATACAGCATAAAGCACACCGTAAAAACACAAATAAATGACTTAAATGCTGTAACAAATGTTCTGTAGACATATCTTATTGGCTTGTCAATAGTCAATGGTTCATCTGTGTGATTGATTACATAATGTGCTGTGACCATTAAGACAATTAAGGGTTTGTGTGTGCAACTTCACCCCACCCCTTTTTAACCAAACAGTGACACATGTAGCTCAAACACTTTCCCACAGCGCAACTTTATTTAACAGACACATCCAAACCAGACTGCGTTAAACATGTCTACACACACTCCCACTAGTTCCCCCAAGGAGTCACAATCAGCTCTTGCACACCGAGTTGGGGCGGTGACTCCAAACTCCATAGGGCTCAAAGGCCTCTTTGTAGGAAAAATGCTTATATACCCGACTTACATTCCCACTACCTTCCTCACAGCATACGCTCTTTCATTTCTTCACTTCGGTCAAACACTTTACGATCCAGCCCTCCACTCGCCATGAGGGCTACGCTCCAAGGCGCTCTCCTGCTAGCATGCTGCGTTTGGGCTATAATCGCCCAGGCTCAGAGTAACAGTGCGGGGAACAGCAGTCACAGCAATCCAGGTGAAGTAACTGCCAGTGAGGGAACTGGAAAGACCGAGCCAATCCGCTTCAACAACAAAGCCAAAGACGAATGTGTGATGGTCGTATCGAGCCACCGGAACGCCACAAAGCTGCGAGTGACGTGTAAAACCAAGGGCAAGTCATATTGGTGCGATTACCTGGGCAAGCCGAACGTGTGCCGGGCCTACAGCAAGAACCCACGTCATTACTTTACACAGATTATGTGGGAGATGCGCAAATTACCAAATTCCTGCCAGGGTCTCCAAACATATAAACCGCAAATGTGCCGCTCTGCAACAGATGAAGCTCAGATGGTGTTCCACGCATCCTGGCCCAAAATTCCGAAAAAGTCAAAGCCACAACCGCCTGTGAAAGACGGCTCCAAACCCATTCAGCCTCAGAAACCTGCTAAAACCACCACACAGAAACCCACAGAGACACCCAAGAACTGGGCAGACCAAGTGGCAGAGGAGCACTGTTGGGAGAGCATTCAGGGCATCTGCTCCTTCTTCATCAACTGGTTCCAGTCGTAAAGTGATTTCATACACAGGTAGGAAAATGCCACTGAATAATAATCCTGGTACTTAACAATTGATAAATAGAGATTTTACTACATAAAAGTAAATTTTTTTTTTTTTAAACATTTTTTGATCTTATAAAATTACTTTATGTACATACTACATTTTTCCAATAACCTTCATGCTAACAATGTCAGATTTAGTAACAATAAGCTGCTTGTCTAATTTATTAACTAACCCTAAGTGCAATATACTAGCACTGTACAGTATAATCCATTTAATGGGTCAATCTATTTAATAATCAATGAATTCA
The DNA here is from genome assembly GCA_003987875.1 of Clarias batrachus. Lineage (NCBI taxonomy): Eukaryota > Metazoa > Chordata > Actinopteri > Siluriformes > Clariidae > Clarias > Clarias batrachus. The sequence goes on along the minus strand of QMIH01000425.1, from coordinate 344,220 downwards.
TAAAACACTATAGTGTACACTAGTTTATATTAGATTACTGTATATGATTAGAAAAATCGAATAGGTTAATGTGTTAATGTTAAAGTGTTTAGTCCTGCGTTTTATAGGTTTAACACAAAGTGCACTGCAGTATATGCAATATAAATTCAGTAACATATAGCTGTATGTGACCCAGTGGAAACAATCACACCACTAATAACAATAATAATAATAATAATAATAATAATAATAATATAAATAATATTGCATTTATGTAATGTTCTTCCATAAAAGGCTTTTAAGAGGCTACACAGTGTGCATATAATTTAACTACCTATAGAAAAAACTCATTCATAGTTTTATTTGTTTATATATTATGTAAATAAAGAACAAAATGTGCATGGATTTGCATAACACGAGCATATTATTCAGAACAGCAATAATTTCAGGGTGACACGACACAAGGGAACAGTGGGTAACGCTGCTGCCTCAGATCCTCAGGTTCCCCTGAGATTGAGTTCATAGTTTTTTGTTTTCTTCATGTAGCCAGTTAGTTCTTTTATTTCCTCCCAACTCTAAAAAATGCATGATTCATGTAGCAACATATTTAAACTAAGAGCAGAATTTCCAATCAGATAAAAAATGGAAAAATACCTAAATATATTGTGGCACAAATGGTATGTGCTGGCTTGGTGGTTAGCACTGTCGCCTTACACCTCCATGGTCCGCATTTAATTCCCGTCTCAGGTCTGTGTGCCTGGAGTTTGCATGTTCTCCTTGTGCTTGGTGGGTTTCCTCCAACAGTACAAAGTCATGTAGATTAGGGTAATTTTGTATGTGCCCTGCAATGGATTGATGCACCATCCAGGGTGTACCACGCCTCGTGCCCTAAGTCTCCTGGGATAGGCTCCAGAGCCCCCACAACCCTGTATACAGGATGAAGTGGTATAGATAATGAGACAAACGGTATGTCATTTCAAAGAATTATGAATTATAAAAATATAGAATATATGTTGATTTATTTAAGTAAGATCGACAAAATATTAATATGTAAATCTCTAGATCCTCCACTGCCCTGACCAAAGTAGATCAAATGAATTTAACAATCAAATAAATTTAATTGTTTGGAAAATGTTTTAGTTTAAAATAAAATCTATTTCAAAATGACCCTTGCTCTTTGTTCCCATATGTTTATCTAGATCCAAGCACTTTGGGAGACTTTTGGATCAAATCTGAATGCAGCATGCAATGAAGTGAAAGAAGACAATGAAGGAGAAATTGCTGCAATGCTAAAATAAATGAGATCAACACCTATTAAATTAGTAAATTGTTACTAATCCTCTAAACATTTACTTTTTTTATATTGGAAGAAAAAACTGCTGTAAATTTTCAATAAATCTAAAGTGATCCAATCGAAATTGTGACTTTTTTTGTTTGTTTTAAATTTTTTAGATAGAGATATTTTTAATGACAAAATGTGTTGTCAATTATGAACTGTCTATAATGATGATGATTGTTATTATTACAAATCAAGAGCAGCTCACAATTTTATCAAATCACATTTAGCATCCATCAAGTATTTGTGTTTCACTAGGTAGCAAACAATACTACATTTCCTTATTGAGTCATTACTAAACAAGAAGAAATTACACTAAGCTGTGTTTCTCTATCTAGCCACAAGAGGGCAAAAAAGGTTAGTGTCCCCAGTAAAGTTCCACACAAGCAAAAAGTGAGAGATGAAGTGTCATTTAAAGGAATTTTATTGAGGTTCTGCATGGCTACAATTAAAAGAGTGAGTGCCTATTTTAGTGGACAAAAAACACAAATAAGTTATCTCCGAGTTTCTCACACATGCTGTCATGGGTGCCCTGTAAAGTGTACTGTATTGGACAAAAGCATTGCACTTTTCCATAGAAGAAAATGAAATTTGTGTGCTTGATTGGTGCATTTACATTTTTTATTTTGAATTAACCCGGATTTGTAAAAAGGAAGATAAATGTTACAACCATACATTTGATTGTGCAGAATAATAAAACACAGTTACTTTATTTCTCTATATAATCCCCTGCTACACTATTGCACTTATATCCCAGCATTCACTAGTGCTTGGATAGCATCAAGGTAGAACCGCTTTCTCAGTACACCGGCACCATGATCGGAACTGCCTGCTTCACCTCTGACTAGCTGGCCTCCCAAGAACTTCTTCAAAGGGCCAAACATGTGGCTTGGTGCGAGGTCAGGACTGCATTTGGTGATAACTCCAAGACAATTTCCTGTAAAATGCACCGTGGTTTTGTGTGCACAGTTCCCACATACAGATGCTTCTCTTCCATAAGTTGGTCACAAGTTATCAGTCGATTTTCAAGGATGAGGCGTTACACTAGCTGAATGTCCTCTCAAATCAGAAAAACTGGAAGAACTAAATCCTTTTCTCTTTTTTCTCTACCTTTCTCAGACTCACAATATCACAGACTCAGGTTGTGCAGTGCACATCAGGATATTTTAATAAACTACACTAAATCAGTCATGTTGCTATTGCTCTTTTTCATGAATAAGTGGAAATTTTTATTTTTTGCATGAAAACTGCAGGTGTAAAAGTTTGGTTTCCTTCTCATACATGGAGACAATTTAGACAATATGATGATGATCATTATAATATAATGTTGTTTTCTTGAATTATGAAAAACTTTTAGACTGAGTGGAGCGGGATCCCTCGCTGTGACGTCACGGGCGGGCACAAGAGTCGTGGGTGTGTCAGTATATAACGTTTCTCGTCGCGCGTGCATATCACTTCACTGTTACAGATAAATGACATGCTGAATGACCTAATGTGTGTCTGTGTTTAACTCACTGTGAGAGTGCAGTGTATCTGTAACCGGAGTGTGCAAACTGGTCCTCATATAGATTTGTGCAATATTTTAACAGCTCGCGGAGTGAAGATGCGGCTCTGCGGAAATCTCGCGGTGTTTCTGCTGCTCGTCTCGCTCGCAGCTGGTGAGAAAAGGATGGGAAGGAAAAAAGATGAAACCAAGGATGGAGTCGTGTTCAGGGGAAACTTCTCGGCACAAGCCGGAGAGCGGTGCACGTGGAAGGCAACCAAAGAGAAGATGCAGTACACGTTAAACGTCACGTGTCTCGCCATGAGGAAGGGGAAGCCCCGGAGCGGGTACGGCTGTGAGTACACCGGCGAGCCCGCGCTCTGCCCCGCGTTCAGGTCCAAGCCCGGCGCCTTCTGGCGGCAGATCTCGCGCGCGCTGAAGCAGAGCAAGCGGCACCTGTGCGCGGACCCTCACGCGACCCTCCGAGCGCGCGCGTGCGCACGCGCGCCTGCGGACGCTCACTTCAGGTTCCTCAAACCGTACAAGGAAATCACCTTGCCGACCCCCGCGCTGAGGGCGGGGCCTCCAGAGGACACACCCACAACGGGGTGCACGCGGCGCGCGGATCACAGGGAGCTCGCGCAAGAGAAGTGCGGGAGCGCGTGGGGAAGCGTCTGCAACTTTCTGTTCAGCATGATTCAGAGTGGGGACTGCTGAGTGTGTGTGTGTGTGTCCCTGCAGGGAATATTCAATATCATTTCTTAGGTGTACTGACAGTAGGGTTAGGGGTTAGAAATAGGTGTACAAATAGTCATAACAAACAAATGTACCTAACATACWGTATATATTGATGCAGGAGTCTGTAATTATTATATGTATATTATCAATTTAGCATTTTTAGAGTTTATTTTTAAACTGTAAGTCCTTCAATAAAAAAAAAGTTGGATCTTTTTACAAGGCTTTGTTAAATTTCTTGACCCAAAGAATCACATTTTCAACAGAGATGATATAAATTAATAATGATACAATAAGTAGAGTAATATAAAACAAGCATTTCCATTCATGTAAAATAATTATAATAATAAGACTTTTCTTCTGTTTTGACAGTATTTCTAATGGTATTTTCAGAAAGGACATTCATAGTGGGGAGAGTGTGGTGAGCAACCCAGTCATCAAACAGTGTGTTGTGTGTAACATCCGGTTTAGCTTGACTAATTTAATTTTGATTTCAATCATTCACCTTCTTGAGACAGGGAACACACAAACACACACCTTTGCCAAGGCTGAGCACACTGGTTTCTCAGGTGCAGCATGTGTGTATATACAGTACAATCTTTATGTAAAATTAATTGTAAAGTCAACTTTTAGTTAGCTTTTACTCCATGATTAGTTAATGGTTAGGTTATTGTGCAGTGCAGATAACTGCAGCAAATGTAATTTGGACAATTTTTTTTATGTTCAAAAAATGCAACTTAAATGGATGTTTAAGTATGGAAGAGCATGACGGCTTCGTATCTAAAATGATAGATTGGCTATGAAATTCAGTCAAAATTAGTTACTTTAAATAAATGAAATAATTAATTCATTCATCTTCTATACCATTTGTCCTGTAGGATTGCAGGTACAATGGAGTCTATCTCAGAAAACTACGGGCACAAGGCCGGGTACACCCTGGACAGGGTGCTAATCTATCACAGGGCACACATGTACACATCACCCACTCAATCACACATTATGGTCAATTTGCAATTATTGAATTACTTTCCCATTCACTTTCTTCCCCTCCTCTAATTACGTGAACCTGAAACATAGTATGAAAAATACTTACAACACTACATAAAGTATGTACATCAAGGACATAGAACTGAGCTTCTGCGATAAATTTCTTTGTTGCTGCTCACAGAATTAAACATAATTATTAGGTTGTACATTATGTGTAATGAGAGAAGGGCTTCTTCCACACCTTTAATTTTACACAGACGTCCACATGTGATAGAAGCCTGCCCTTTTAACTCATTTCAAAGAATGTTTAAAGTGCAAAATTAATATCATTGTCAAGCAGTGGAGTTTTGGAAATTTAACACCATTTTAAACTGTGTAATCCACAAATACCAAAGGCAAGCAAGAGGGGCCCAAGGACAGCATGTAGTACAGTGTTTCCTTCTAAAGTTAAGTACTTTTTTAAATAAACTGTAAGTATTTTTCCAGTATTTGGATTTACATTATATAATTTATTTCTCATGTTACAAATCACTCATCTCCTTGCTGTTGAGCTGCATGCATACCTTAAAGATTTACACTTCCCAAAAACAGTACAGTAAGTGTAAGCCCCACCCTTACTTCATCTTGATGAAATAAAATTATACTTACTATACTTGCTTACTAATAATACCATATTATTATTATTATTATTATTATTATTATTATTATTATATACTTATACTATTCCAACACTATCATCACCATAGTCATACACCTATTTACAACTTTATCTCAGTCAGTCGTAATGTAGATGTTTTATGAGAGTTTAAAGGAAATTCACATGAACATACAGTATGAGGAACACGTAAATACCCAAAGCAGCAGGAGTAACCCAAGATCAGGATCAATGACATTGTATTACTGTACATTGAAAAGGGTAAATACAACATTATTTAATATCTTTGAATATTTTTCTTTCATTGCAGGGCACATTCACACCTATGGACACCGGAGTGTTCTGTCCTCACTGAGTTCCCCAGAGGACACCTGCAGTAATTTTACTATAACATTTACAGTCTGCATGTTTTAGGATATTTAGAGTTTCTCCATAAGAAACTCTAAATATAAACCATGAAGCAGTAAATATACATTTATCCTATACAGTACATGTGACTGTGACCACACTCTTCTCTTCTCCTCTAGTCTCCTCTAGTCTTCTCATCTAGTGAGTGTTGCAAAATAAAGGTCTATTTAATTATTAATATCTTCCATTTGCTATTTGGTAATCTCAGATCATTATCTTATGACAGCATGAGCATATTTGTGTGTGTCCATAACTATTCTTACACTCTCAGTATCATGTTTGGGCATGTGTCAAGCTCCACATGGGCTTCCCAGGCAAAAGATGAAAGGCGGCGCTTCTAAGATGGGGAGTGGGCAGAAACACACACACATTCCTCCGTCTCACTCACACATGCAATACTCTAAAGGTAATATTTGCTCGGTGTGTACAAATGAACGCCTTATGACAAAATGGGATCAGTCCATTGACAAATTCAAGACAGCTTCCACATATAAGAATAACACATTATGTTGTTCTTATCATTACAGATGTGATTAAACCTTAAACCAAGGTGCTCTCTCATACACGCCCACCCACATAAGAAGGAATGTGTATTGTTTTGGAAGTCGGGTGTTTCCGTTATATTAGACTGTTGTGTGGTTTGAGGTGGCGTGACATTCCAACTGATTTAAACCAACGCTCTGATTGGTCAAGCCTACCCCTGGACCCCACCCACACTTAATGGTCAAACATCTGTCCCTTTGTTCTGCATACTTGCCAAGGGGTACATATCTATGCATGCACATGGAACTAGGTCACTTCATTACTGTTAGTTCAGATTGTTTCTGCAAAAAAAAAACAATAAATGTAATATTAAAGGGATTAAAATAAATTAGCTACATTTGGACATGTTCGGCAGTATAAATAATAATATAAAATAACACAGGCTCAGGATCGAACCATGAACACTGCAGCTGTGAGACAACAGCGCTACATGCCTATCTATTATTTCAGCAAATACTCAACACCTAGCACACACACACTTAGATCACACCTGATCAAACTTTTATCTTAACCAGCTAGTTAATCAATAACAATACAAAAATGTAACAAGTGCACAGCTTTTGGTATTTATTGCCAGGTCAGTAGCTCATAAACAGTGATAAAAACAGCCATGGATGATCGATATTTTTCTGATCATTGCTAAAAAAAAAAAAAAGTGCATCCACCCCTTCTCTAGACAGGTCCATGTAAGCAGAGCTGTATACACCTATGCACATCATGACTCTATACATCCACATGACTATGTTTCGTTACAAAATATTTCCTGTGAAACACTTCAGAACCCATGAGGTCGTGCTTGGATAACGTGTACAGTATGTCTTTATTTCTGGTCCATTGTTCGACTCATTCAAGTATAATACAGGCTTCAGTGATGATGACAGCACTGCCATCTATATAGGTTTCCTCTGAATGCATCTCATCCTGGGTGTGTTCCCATCTCATGCTGAGTATCGCCAGGACAGGTTCTAGATACACTGTTTGCCTACCCATGATGAGTGAATAGTAAAGCACATACGTATACAGTACATGAATGTTTATTTAAGCTTGTTTAAGTATGTGTGCTGTACAGTGGTATACACTGGCATAGTGGTTAGCACTGATTTAAATCCCGCCTTTAGACGTACTGTATGTCTGTGTTTATGGAGTTTGAGATTTCCATCAACAATCCAAAAGATTTACAGATTAGGCTAATTGGTGTTTCCAAATGGTCTTCAGTGTGTTAGTGTGTTTGTGTCTGAGTGTTTGTGCCGTGCAATGGATTGCCCTCCCCATCCAGGATGTACCAATAGTAATGCCCCAAGTCCTCTGAGACAGGCTTTTTGCCTCCTGATAAACTGGACAGAATAAATGTAAAGAATGAGCGAGTAGATGTATGCTGTATGGCCTAAAGTATGTGAACACTTGAGTAACATGTGCCCCTTTCAAACCAACTGGCATTACCAGTGTTGGTTCCCACTTTGCAATTAGAATAAGTCTGAATCCTATGAGAAGGCTTACTGTTACAATTTGGGATGTGGTTGTTGGGATTTTGTGGTCATTTAGCCACAAGAGCATTAGTTAAGTTGGAGACTAACTTTGGAAGAGCTCTGGTGCACAATCAGTTTTGAAGTTCATGACCAAGTTGTGTAGTGGGCTTGTGGTCAGGGTTGTATTTTGGACCTTCAAGATCTTCCATTTCAACCCTATCAAACAATGTCATCATGGATTTTGCTTTGTGTACACAGGCATGTTCCAGTGACTGTAAGTTCCAGTGAGGTGCATGCCCTAAAAGTGTGGATCCATAGGCACTTATCTTTATATAAAATTTGGTTAGAAAATCAAAACCAGTTCTGACTTCTTTCTTTAGGGAGATCTGAAGTCTGTAGACTGTTGGGACCAGTCCAGGACAATCATCACGCCAAAGCTCATACTTGTATAGTATGCAACTGTGTGCTTTCTACTTTGTGCTTTCTACTTACTCAACAGTTTTGGATTGCTCCACACAATATCGTGTACCTGGGAAGGTCATAGGATAAGACACATCATATTAGCATTTTTAAGTTAAATATACTGGCCACCTTAATGACAAGGAAAGCTGCTCGGATACATGAAAGCAGAACTGGATTAAACGGCCGCAATATAGATTCTTTCACGCCATCTGCTGGTGGTGTAATTACATTTAGCTAATAAATTAGAAAGCCATAATAATGTTTGTCTTATTCCAACTCTCTGAGATGTTTATTTACTCTTGTTTATTTTATGTAATTACACATATAAAGCTCATTAATTTGACCATATTTCTTCAAAACTATTGTGCCACTATGAATGCAAAATGGTAGTCTAATTTTGAAATTATTTCACTTAAAGTGTACGGCCACACTTTATTACATAAAATAAACAAGAGTAAATTAACAAGTAAATTAGCTGGTTGTTGACATTCCATCCATCCATCCATGAACCTCTGTAGCCCATCAAGGGACTGTGGAGACCAGTGGTGACCATTGCAGGTCAATTGTATTTATTTTAATTTTTACAAGGTAGACCCTCTTGTCACATTTACAGACTACGTGCAATTTGGGAACCCCAATAGCCTAATCTGGATGACTTTGGATGGTGGGAGGAAACCAAAGTAACCAAGCACAGGGAGAACATGTAAAAATACACAGAGACCCCAAGGTGGGAATAAAAGCTGGACCCTGGAGGTGCAAGACGACAGTGCTAACCACTAAGTCACTATGCCGACATTGCTCACTCACTCACTCATCTTCTATACCGCTTTATCCTGTATTCAGGGTTGTGGTGGGCCTAGAGGGATAGAGATGGGCTACATCCTGGACAGGGGCCAATTGATCGCGACGAGTAATGTGGGAACACCAGTTAATCTAATCTGCATGTCTTTGGACTGTGGGAGGAAACCGGAGTACCCGGAAGAAACCCACCAAGCGCACAGAGACGGGAATCGAACCCGGGCCCTGGAGTTGCAAGGTGACAGCGCTAATCACGACACTACCGTGCCACCATTGCTTTTAATATGATTAAAAAGACCTCATTACTTCAGAAGTATTTGGTAAGTCAGCCAACCCACTCGAACCTTCAAAAGTCCACTTTTGCAATGGGGACTAGTGACAGGTTGTTCATGAACTATTCGTTCTTTTTGAACGAAACTTTAACGTGACTCAGAAGAACGAGGAGTCTCGGAGATTGATTCGTTCGTTTTCTACTGGGCGCGCATGCGCAAAGCATCGCAAACTCTCCGAATGTTATGTGCAGGAAACAGAAGCGAGTCGTTACCTTTGAGTCTTTGGTCCGAGTCGCTATGCAGAGGAGTATGCAGGAAACAGAATTGAACGGCTCTCAACGAGTACTCTGGTCCCAAGTCGTTCGTTATTTCTGTCACGTGACTCCCATAGACGCTATGAAGTGCAATAGATAAATAAAAAAAAAAAAACGAACGACGCAGACTAGAAGATTCTGTTTATAATATGTACTTAGCTGCATTGTAATATTTTTATTACCAAAATTTGTGTATGTAGACGTGTTGGGGGTCTGTTTATTGAAAATTTTACATTTTATTTCTGGTAAAAATGAACTAAATGACTCAACAAAAAAAAGATTTGTTCATTTTGATGAACGAGATTCAAAGAACCGAGTCACGAAAATGATTCAAACTTCCCATCACTAACGGGGACAAAATAAATTAGTTGTCAGGGGATTATTAAAAAGAACAGGTGTTTATGTGGCTGTATTACTAATTAACTTCATCAAACTCATCAGTTGTCTCAGGACTTGTTAGTCTGAGAGCATTAAGAAGTGACAGTACTTATGGTGGGGAGCTACACAAGGTTGTAGTTTATTCCATCCAACCCACAATGGGTTCTTAATGTTACATCAACTTTTATTTATGATCGCAGAAAATTACATCAAATTGCAATATTATCCACATTATTGGGCTTATGGTTTAATAGCACCATTACTGAAACCTGTTTTTTTTTTTTCCTCTTTCTCTACAATGAAACAACCATTTAAAAAGCATACAAGAAAAAAAAAATTGTGATATGAAAATTGCCTTCATTATTGCAGATTATCAGAAGCATCGCCGTTAGTAACATGCACAAAATATAAATATTTTTAGCAATTCGTTAAAATTGTGTAACTGCTGAATGTTAAATTGCTGTTCATCCATGCAGGTCGATGCAGAGTTGATTTACGCATCATCGCCGCCACACAACAGAAGAAGGGTTTTTTCGTAATCACCAGAAGTATCACTCTGTAATGAAGAGTAATAAGACAGAGGGAACGATATTGTTAAAATATTAGTGTACTGTAATTTAAACCATATAAAGTAAGACAATCCATGTCTTAGACGTAGAGCGTACACACCTTAATCATTTTGTACAGAGAAGTGGCAAACATCCTCCTGAACTCAGCGCGTATGTCCAGCATGTCGATTTCACTGCGGGACACCATGATCTCTATCAGAGTATTATCATCAGTCCCTGCGCCCTGTAGAGATGGAGGAGTCGCATTAGCACCAGGGTTTAAACATTGTTTTACTGACTGTTAAGGTTTATATGTTGATATATCAACAATTGGCCAAAAGTCATAAGACAATAAGACTATTATGCACAAAACAGGTGATGTCACTCGAGGAGCGAGGAGATGTTCTCGCTGATCTGTCTGAAGAGTTGTGCTGATTAGAATCAGCCGGTTTAGTTTATAGATGGAACAAACATGTGCCAGGACTTTTACTTTCTGCTGCCCTGGTGTGCACCTCTTCAGACACGTGCAGTCAAAAAAACATCTTCTATACATAATCTGCAGACGTCTTTTTGACTCCAAGCACAGCTATATCCAGCAGGTTTGGAAAAATAAAGGACTTAGTAAATATTGATTATTGTATATCAATTTCATTGCATAAAATATTCTCGTTGTCATTGCAATTTTGAGACTTTCACATTTGTTAAAAACCTTTGGCCACCACTGTTTACAAATCCTGTTGTTGGATTCCCATGTAACCATTAAGATAAGACTCTCAAATTCATACAGAAACGTCTGTGAGACATGGTTTTTCATGATGGTTTAAGACTTTAAACAAAAGTTAAAACAAAAAGGGCTTATCTTTAAGCTTGGGGGAGAATCAAGGGACAGAAAATATAGCATGAAGAAGGAAGTTTTGGTGGAACACAATGTAACATAAAAGCAAGGCACAATATAAAACTGGAAAATAGGAACCATTATAAGAGAGAAGATGTAAATTATCTAGACTATATATATACACACACACTATATAGTATGTTAATACTGCTGTTGGCCACACTGTCTTATCAGCGCTTTCCGTTCAAAGCTACTGTCCCCCATGTCACTGCTGTGCAGGTGTAAACATGTTACATCAGTTCAGTTTTAACTGCGGTGTGAGCAAAAAAATGGATGCCACTTATATAAAATAAACTACTATTATTGGTAATGCTAGTAATTATTAGTAAAATTGTTGTGCCATTTACTGTAAATTTTGCATGATCTCAGTGCAGTCTGTGATACTATTGACCATGGCATTTTATGTGAAAAAGCTTAGAAGTTGATTTGCAGGGCCCTGGGTAAGAATGGTTCACCTCTGACCTAAGAGACACTGCCTTTTCAATAAATAAATAAATAAGATGTTCTTCATCCCCTGCCCACATAATTGTGGTAACCCCAAGGCTCGATGTTAGGGCCCTTGTTAATCTCATTGCTTCTCTTCAGTTTCATCCTTGAGACATACAAATGTTATGCGGGTCACACACAGTTTTACCTACCACTTATACCTGATAACACATGCTCATTAAACAGCTTATTTAACTGCTGGGACAATATCAGTTGCGGGATGGCAGAGAGTTTTTTTACAGCTAAACAAAAATAAAACTGAAGTAATGATAAATGGCTCTCCCAGCCTCTAGTCTAGAGAACATGATTGGTCGCATGTCTACTAATTTGCATAATAAAATGAAAAATCTTTGTGTAGTTCATATTGTGCAGTTTGTTGCATAAACTACACCATATGAAGAGATTAGACCCTTACCTTCATTGCATAATACAGGCACTCTGCTAAATAGGCTGGGACGCTTCTGGCACACTTCACTGTAAGAGAGAACAAATGTAAGAGAGAATCTTTTTGAAAGATTAAAAATGTAGAGTAGAGGAGAAGACAAGGCAGGGTGTGTTTCTGAAAATGAACTAGTAGTTTTCAACTATATGTGAGTGGTGGCACGGTGGTTAACTGAGTTACTGCTCGATGTGTAAATGAGAACCCCAAGCATCTTACCCACTGCCAGCATGAGTTCTTTCAGGTGGCCACTGGTTTCTCTCTGAATACTCTCTTCAATCTGGAATCCAGACAGTTTCATATACTCAGCAAACACTGCAACAAAGCAACACGCACAAGTGATCAATGAGGAGAACAGAACAAGACCAAGTTATATTTGTACAGACTGAATATTATAGTAATCCTAATCCTCAATGCGTTGTTTCTCAGAAAGCAAGCAAACCTAACGATGCTTTAGAAGAATTGAGTTCAGGCATGTACGTCTCACGATTGGAAATTCACTCGCATTCAAGGTTTTGAAGTGACGGACTTCCATAAATGTCTTATTATTTTCACTTGCAAACTTGCAGTTAAGAGTTTTCCATAATAGTCTGTTTTTTTTGTAAGTGATGTGAAATTTTCCACACAAGGTTTTGTGGGAGGGACTTCTCTTCATACACAGTTTAATCTTTAAGAAGGGTGCCAATAGTTAGTGTATGATCTATAATGAGAGCGTCAGAGTCAGTAGTCCATAACTTGCCAAACTGTCTATTATTTGCTATTGATGTATAAATTTCCAAATTCCTAAAAAAAAAAATWAAAAAAAAATCAATGTTGTAGGAGTGGCTTTTCTTCATACACCGTTGAATTTTTTCTGAAGGGTGCCAATAATTTCGATATGATCTATAATGAGAGAGCCAGAGAGAAATACTGTATACCTCTCCTGAGATGTTCAGCGCTGCGATTCCCCAAAATGGTGACAAATTGTTCTTCATCTGTACCAAACTTCTTTTCTCCTGCTTCAAAGAGGGCCTGCAGTCACACACACATAGGAAATTTGCATCTGGAGTGACACCTGCTTTAGACTTGGATTCATAATGTATCATTCAAACTACAGCAGTGTTTTTGTCTGAACTGTACAGAAAATCAATTTTATTGTGTAGCTAGTGTCGTCATTCTAAAAGATATAGTGATCAGTAGGGGGTGCAATAACACTGCAAATTGCAAACTGCTAAAGCACTTACACGTCAGGTCCACTAGATGTCAGTATTTTCCACACTGCTCTACTGGGTTATTTATTAACTTTCTTTTTTGTAATAAATTCTTACCTTTGCATCGCTCTGTACGGTGGCCTCTTGCACACCCTGCTGTCTGCTCGCCTAAAACCAAAATAGTTCAATCATAACTGATATAATGCAATCACCATCATTAAAATGTATTTTTAAATTTGCATATTCTGCTGCCTAGTAACATTACCTGCAGCAAAATAACCAGCAGCTCCTTGAAGTGTCCACTGGTGTCACCAACCACGTCCTCTTCCAGGGTTTTGCCATACTCTAAAACACACACACAAACATTATCTATACCAACCAAACCAAACCCTGATCCTTAAAAAAAAATGTATACACATAACCAGCAACCTATAACTTGCACCCATACAAAAGTGCACATCATACACTCCCCGTACCCTGCTTGTAGGCCGCATTGATCGCTTGAATCTCCCTGCAGGTTCTTGAAGCCAGGATGTGAATCAAAGACTTTTCACATGTTCCTGCACCCTGAAACAACAACAAAACTTCAGACTGAGCTCTGAGCTGCACATGTGTGCAAGTAATACATTCTTGTGTATGTGTGCGTGTATATATATATATATATATATATATATATATATATATACACACATACATATACACACACACACAATATATACAGTACCTTAGTGGCTTGCTTCAGGCACTTCACATCATACATTGTAGGAGTGTCCAACAGTGCCAAAACCACACTCTCAAAGTGTCCTCCGAGCTCTGACTTCAGTTCCGCTGCCAAATCCTAGAGAGAGATATGAATGGAAAGGTTTGAGAAATGACTACTGAAAATTGGTACCCTCTCTTTTAATCATATGTGTTTTGGTGTAAAATCATTACTAAAAGGAATCATCTATGAATATCGAGTCTTAGGGGAAAAAATACAACATTAGACGAACAACACATAAGCTTTTACTGCTTCCACAAGATTTAAGAGGATACGTTACAGCCAGGTGCTGCTAACCATCAGCCCCTGCGTAACTAGTCACCAGTAGGTTTGCAGCCCCGCAATTAAAGCAGAAGTATTGGCAGATCATTGGTCTGGATCATTCAGGTGTGTGTAACACAATACCAAGAGGGAAGGACAAACAATGGTGTTAGAGAAGCAACTGTCGCTGCACATCACTTTGGAAAGGGTTGTAAAACCATTTACAAACTATTTGGAGTTCCACAGTGAGAAAGATGATTCACAAGTGGAAAGCATCTTACACAGCTGCCAATCGTTCCAGGAGTGGACGTCCAAGCACATTCACCCCAGAGCCAGACTCGAGCTCAGAGAAATACAAAACAAACGTACGTCCATGACGGAACAATTAGATGAAGACTTAACGAGTACAGCTTGTTCAGGAGGGTTTCCAGGAGAAAGCCTCTTCTGTCTGAAAAGGATGAGGAAGCATAACTGCTAAAGCTTCGTCGAAACAGGATAATGAACAGAAACACACCAGTAAATCTACAACAAAATGGCAGAAAAATTAAAGAATCAAAATTTTAGAATTTCCTTTTTTTGGCTTAATTTTCATTCAATAAATAACGGCATTGTAAAAAAAAGTTGTATGTTGTTTGTCTGTGCTTGTATTTACCTACAGTTTAAGAACTTGCTATGATCAGTTGATTATTGTTTTTACACAAAAAACATAGGCTTAAAAGAGGGAGTACTAACTTTGGCACACGACTGAAATTGATAACAGAAATTTAAGCCAACCTTTTGTAATCAAAATCTTTGTAATAAAAATGGTTGATTCTTGTTTGCGAATCTTTGTTTTAAAGTTGACTCCAAAAATCTATAGGAATCAACGCATAAACACGATTTATACATAACGATTGGTTATATTCACGATTCATTGAATATAACCACTGAAGACTGTTTCTAAGAATTTGATCTTTTGGCCACATTAACCATGAATCAATACAAGATGAACCTGTTTATATACAGTACCAAGCTCACTAACTCATCATCTATACCGCTTCATCCTGAGACTTGGGGCACAAGGCGGGGTACACCCTGGACAGGGTGCTAATCCATCGCAGGACACACACATACAGTGTAAACTCAAACACTCATGCCTACACTACAGGCGATATGGGAACATCAATCTGCCTAATCTGCATGTCTTTGGACTGTGGGAGGAAACCGGAGTACCCAGAGGAAACCCACCAAAAAAAGAGAAATACATGCAAACTCTATGCACAGAGAGACGGGAATCGAACCCGGACGCTGGAGGTATAAGGCGACAGTGCTAACCACTACACCACCGTGCCGCCCCAGTACTGAGCTACGATTAATAATACACAAACACAAATTTCATACATACATACATCATACTTACTTACATACATCATCTATTAAGCCACAAAGRGATAATACATTTACAGTTGAAACTTTATCTGAATATTTTCCAGGAGGCTAAATTCTGAAACTGCCTTCTTCTAATTTATCTCCGGTTCTTTAATCATTTACTAAACACCTACTAAGATCTATTTGCTCTCCTGCAGTTCTTGTCTCTTTTACAATGGAATGATTTATGGTTGGGTACTGGGTGTATCAGCAGACACAACCTGGACCTTCTTTGGGATTGAGGCTTTTGTTGTGTGGAGTGGATTGAAGGAGGAAAAACACAGACAAAAAAATAATGTAACAAGCTAATAGGAAAAAAATATATATATATATAATATTTTATATAGTTTTTAATAGTCTTATATGAAGCTGTTAGATGTTTATTTCTGTTTCAAAACCACGACACGATTTTGCCTGAAATTGTTGTTTTATCTCTGCACGTGTGCATTAGCTACTCAATTCAATGCTAATCTAACCTGGCATTACCAATGAAAACATAGCTAGTTAACAATAGCATGCTAGCAAAACTCCCTCAAAGTTTTCTAATTAGATACCTCATTTATATGGGCTTTTGCTTGCTCCAATATACAAGATCGTTTTACTAAAGTAGGACCACGTGTGCTCATCCTCAAGTTATACTGCGCTGGTGCTTTGAGCTTTTGTGCTGTACATTTTTGCCACTCCTTTTACAACTTTTTGCAGCTTTCCAAAGTCAGCAAGTCGAAAACCATGCAAAACGAAACCATTGATAAAGAAACACGTTTGACTTGTTTGAGTGAATAATGAAGCAATCCGTCTGAGCTCATTGTTCTGGTGTTTGCTCTAGCATGAATGATGTTAACTTCACATCACGAGACAATGGATTTAGGAATAAAGCTTGATGGATAGCATTAGAAAATCTTAAAATAAAACATTACTTAAGTTAAAAATACTTAAAAAAAAWTTTTTTTTAAAAAGTTGATTATATTAAATATTTATTGTGGAGATACAGTATGTTGAAAGCCTAAGATTAAAAAGCCTTTTTTCCCCCCCATTTTATTTAATAAACCGTTGAATGCAGAATGTACGGTATTCTTTACAAGCCTTGGGTACAAGAAATGTAATGTACAAGTCTTTACCTTGCCATGCAGGTTCTTGTAGGAAGTCTTGATCTGCTGGCGCTGAGCGTTACTGCGAGCCGTCAGCAGCTCTAGAATGGTTTTTTCATCAGTGCCTAAACACACGGTAAACTCCGGTGTGTTATAAAGTTACATACATATAGTACCAGTTAAAGTTTTATTCTACACTGTAAAACAATACTGAAGGCGTCCAAAATATGCAAAAACCTTTGAACAGTTGATACTGAGATGTATCTGCTATTTACGCTCTGTAAAGTCTTCATAACATCTCTAATCTGAGGTGCTGGTTTTAAGTGGTGATTTCTGAGTTTGGTAACTCTAAATGCAGCAAAGAAAAGTTTTGCAATGTGTGTTACATTTCATAGTTTGATAATCCCCAGTACTGTTCTAGGATGTAGAAAATAAATCACTAAACCAAAAACACTGAATTAGAAAGCGAGTCCAAACTTTTGCCTGGTACTGTATAACGATTACTTATGCAAGTCACTTTATTGTATGTATTGAGTATACTGTAGCTGAAGAAAGTATTCAACCTCTAGGACATTTTTCCCACATGAAATTAACACGAATAATGATATTCGTCTTGATTTCATAATGATGTAATTTTTCACTATACATAAAACTAATCAAGGATTGCATAAATAGTTTAAAATTGATGTAAATACTAAATATGAAAATGTTCAAGGCAAAAGGATTGTACTGTACATCTTGCTGACTGGAAGCGATAGAAGCAACAGGTACTTCTGTTAATACTGTAGGTCTCATTAAACAAAAAAGGCATAAAGGCAAAAGATAGCACAGCTGTGTTTGTGTTATTCAAATATCTATCCTGTCCAACCATCCATCCAGCACGAATAATTCAATCATTCATTAACACTTTCAATTAGTTTTTACAGTATATATAAGCACCAACTAAAACTACAGTATCTAACACTTAAGCTAAGCCTTAATTATGCATTAATTGTTCTTCAATAAACTCCTGTATCGCCTTCCCATTTTAAATCCTACTGTATAATATTACTTTTTTTTGTCTTAAGAATGATTTAAACTGTTAGTATACGGACATGCAGTAAAATCCTTTGGTACATTCATAAGAGTTTACATTTGTCTAAAATTAATCATATGGTTTCTGGTAAAATGTTAACTGTTAACCTATAAACTCTGAAGCGTGTGTGTGTGTCAGTGTACACTGTGTGACTAACCCAATCCTTTCATGGCCTTGAAAAGACTCTCAGCATCAGCATTGGCGTTGAATCCGCTCTGAGGCTTGATGGTTCCTCTTCCAGCCTGGGCAGAGGAAATAAAAAGACACTGATCATTTATTTGCCAGAAGTTAAAACCGGTGCTCTTTACTACAGTATGGTAGATTTTTGTAAAGCTAAAAAAAAAAAGAGGTTAAAAAGTGACTCCAAGGTTGACTGTAATGAATAATATGGGTCACCAAAGATTTAACAAACATTTAGGCTTTTTGTGCTGCCTGTCCTTTTAAGAACTAATGAAAGTCAGCTGAGTAGTTTTCCAAAAAGGAACGTTTGACTGTGCAAATAAAACGGGGAAAAAATGAGAGGGCGAGCGAGGGAGAGAGAGAGAGAGAGAGAGAGAGAGAGAGAGCGGGGTGGGGATAAAGTGGGTTTATGACTCAGAGACTGTCTAAGACAGAATTGAGGTCTTACATAATAGCAGACAATCTTACAAACCAATAAAGCTTTTAAATACTGCAATTCTCTTATTATTTTGAAGCATAAACTCTTATAGTTATAAGTAAATCAGATTATAGAGAAACCTTAAATACATAAACAATACATACATAATATAATGCTCCTWTTACGAAATACTGTATTTATCTACTCGAATTGAGAAATTGTTAGAATCTGGTTTATATCATACTTCCCCCGTTCAAAATATGCATAAATCTGGTATTTAAAAAGGACAGAATAAGACTAAGGTCACCATTAAATATATAATTGGAGTTCGGACTTGTAATTTCAGATTACTTTTTTCTCAGACATCTGAGTTTAAAGTCAGAATTGTGAAAAAAGTAAGAATTCTAAGAAAGATTTTTTTTTTTTTTTTTTAAATCAGAACTTAATTTTTTATGGTGGACCCAAGTGGGTTTTTGCTTTTTTCAAGAAAAAAAAAAAAAAGACACCATCTACAGCTGTTCATCACATCACCAAGAATAATTTGACCACTTCAGACTTCCTAAGTATACTATGGCTTCATACTGGTCTTCAACCGCACCCTTACTATGAGTAATAAGCAGTGTTGGGGGACATGACTTTTTAAAGTAACTAATTACATTACAAAATTACTGTCTTTAAAAAGTAATCCGTTACATTACTGCTTTACTTTCTGATATAAGTAACTAGTTCGAGTACTTYTCCATTGCWGAAAATGAAAACTCCTTGTGCTTCCTCATGCATGTTGTTTTAGTCAAGACCTTTATAATTATTCTATCATCATCACTCAGCAAAGTTTGGTCCATAATCTGTTAACTACTCATACTAATCTCACCTATTTGGTTTTGCATGGTGGTTGTAAGTACGGTTCATCATGATTCACTGCTAGTTTCAGCACTGTAATTAGGTTTCCATCTTTCCACGCATCGGTCAAACTGCATAAGTGAGATAGTGGTATAACAGCAGGAATAACAGAGGGGTGGGTTATCGGGGGCGGGGCTTGTAGGTTGACTTTCACACAAACACACACAATGACAGCTGTCTGGCTCACGGATTACATAAATTGTCTTAATAACGTTACTCGTTACATCAAAAAAGTCATCCGAGGACTCGAACTGTTACACCCAACACTGGTAATAAGACTTGCAGTCTTTTTTGCAGGAAACTAAAGCCCACAACTACTGTTGCAAGCCTTTTCACAGAAGGAAGACAGCAACTCGATGTTATGCCATCTCCCAAAATGGTGCAATTCCCTCCTTACTTCACTTTGCTTAAAAACAACGGCATTTAACAGAACAAGAGCAGAAGAATTCTTCTAAGGACCTTCCACTGCCATTACCAATAGAGTTACGTAATTCTGTGTACACCTTGAACCTGAGAAGCCAATATGATAGGAGTTTATCTTATTCCTATAGCCAGTGTCCAGAATTAAGTCAAACGCTACAGCACTAAGAATTAACATAACTACTGATGGCCATGCTTACATGGATGGAACTGAGTGGCAACTTGGTGGTGCGGGGGCTTGAACCTGCGACCTTCCGATCAGTACTCTGACCTCATAATCACGGAGTTACCTCTGACAACATTTCATCAACCCTACTTAGAACTTAAGTTAAATAATGTTTTTACTTAATTAATTATTACGTTTGGACTTTTGTACCTTCAAATGCATTGGGTTACCAGATCACTTCCTGTTGTGTTTGAATGCACAAATCCAAACAACAGCGTTCCTGTCTGATCAGGGTGTAGTTGGGGAAAGATGTTTGATCATGTGCTCTTGAGTCAGGCTTTCAAAGCAGGACAAATGCACAGATTTCTGCTCTTCAGACACTGGCTCTAATTACACTGGTTTGTTATTTTTTCTCAATAAACACGCTTAACCCTGCATTATTTGTTATACAGAAAAATGAAAACAGTTTTAATGACCAACATCCAATGCATGCATTATCTCAGACAAGCAAATATAAACAAGTTACAAGTGAGCTTGCTTCTGTCATTGCTGTGCTCATACAGTATTTAACTCTTCTTTCCTGTGAGAAAGCCAGCATYGTGTTTACATTCCTGGATCCGTACTCGCTTAATTCATATGATAGGGATTATTAATGTTTATCAACCATCTACGCAAACACAACTCCACCCGCCAGAACAACGGCAGATGGAAGTGATATCTGTAAAAGTGAAGCAAGAATGGGAAAGAGGGAACCACCCACATACATGAGTCAACATGTATACTCAAGGAAGAAGAAGAAGAAGAAGAAAAAAAAAAAAGACTGGAAAACTTTTTTCCCCCTTCATCTCAGCTCATGTTTAACTACCAAGGAAACCTTTTTTTCACCCACTGGATAAAGTAAAAACACATAGTGCATCTGAAACTGTAAAACAACTCACAAAAATCTGCATGTGGATTTGAATTTAGAACAAATTCAAAAGGGAAAACGCAGCATGCAGGTCTAACTTTTCTACAACTGTACATTTTTAAAAAAGTAAATACAAATTTACAGTATCCTAGTGAGCATATACATTTGATCAAGAATAAGACTGATTCATTCAGGGACCACCTACAACAGGCAAGAGTGAGTCACACACACATGAGACCAAAAACCGGAAGCGGAAATTATTACTTCATCGCCAATATTTAGACTCATGCTCAAAAGCTTGTCATCTAAAACACAATTGCTGTTTTAGTTAGTGCAAGAATCAAATAACACACTGGCAAATAACAGTGCTGGCTGGAAGACAGGAGACAAAAAATAGAAAGCATGAAAAGAGTTAAAGAACTTGTATGTTTTTTTTTTCCCCCTCACGCATGGGAGTGTGCGATGATTGTGTGTTGACCAGGAATGCAGAGGCATCGCCATTTACTGACCTCAAAGCTGGAAGATTGCTATGCAGTTTATTATAGTGGTGGGAATAATCTCAGCAATAAACACATGTGTCTATGAAATCAGTGTGATAATCATCACCTGTCTGCATTTCTGGGTGAGTTTGAACACATGAGCAAGTTTGCAAAAGGTTTGTTAGTATGCAAAAAGTTTTAATAAGATGTGCATAATGTGAAACTTTTGTAGGAATTCACAAGGAATTCTAAACAACAACAAAAAAAAAGCATGCAAAGCTGTTCATGATTCATTCATCATAATTATTATTGTTATGAACATCATGACAAACATAACTTAAACAACAAATATATAAATACTTTTTTGACTTACCATTTTCTCTCTCTTTCTCTTTTCTTTTAAATTCTGCTTGACACAAAAGGGATAGGAACAATGGAGAATTAATTAGATCATGAAAAATCGACACCTGACATCCAGGTAAACAAACATCAGGTAAGAACTCTCATAGCAAGACTTATCTCATTAGATCTGATTTGTTGTTTAAGCTAATGCAAAGTGGATTTAAAAATAAATGAACTTACTAACTAAAAAGAGCTCCCTTCCACACTTCCCCGGCAGAGTCAGAGTGCAGGCAGGAGTAGAGAGATGAAGGGATATTTAAACAGCGTTTCTGTTACATGAACCACACCCTGGAAACGGCACGAACTACGTTTCTACCACGGGAATTGTGGGTAATGTAGTTCTTGAACTGACTGAGGCTGCTTTCCATTCCAAAGTGTACAAAGTGCTCCCTACTCCCTGCGCCATGTGCAGAGAATTATTGTGTCTTAGTAATATTTTACCGTCATTTATAATAATGTTAATACATATATAAATCTTTTTTTCGGGGTAAGTCTTTTCACGCTCCAGCGAATCGCAATGACTGTTGGGAAATGTTTCATTCCCACTCCTGTTCACTCGCTCCCTACACCGTTTGCAGTTTCCTTTGACCCGAGCAGCAGTTTCGCTCCCTGCGGTTTGGAATCACACTTAACATGGCGGAATATCCTGTGCAGTGTACTTCTCATGGCACTTCATGCCGATTGGAACGCAGCCTGAGAGTCGAGTCGTTACAGATCGGTTAGGTTGCGTTCCATTCTGAAGTGTACTTCACAGGGTGCTTCCTACTCCCTACTCCGTTTGTGAAGGGAATTTCCCTCGTCAAAAACCACCCATTCGGAATAATATGTTTGACTTATTTCAACTTCCAGAATCATAATTAAATCATAAATAATAAGATTAGCTGGTACTCTTGTGTAGGATCTGTATAAATAAAAGAAAGGTTTTGTCTGCACTCGCTCTTTCAATGATATCTGTGCATTTTATACATCAGAGGACCAAACCCTGTATGTCCAGCTATACATTCGCCTAAAGGATTATTAGGAACATCTGTTAGGTCAGAGGAGAATGGGCGACTGATTCAAGCTGATAGAAGAGCAACTTTGACTGAAATAACCACTCGTTACAACCGAGGTCTGCAGCAAAGCATTTGTGAAGCCACAACACGCACAACTAGTATTTAATAAACAAACAGTCCAGTAGGTGGCAGTAAACGCACCAACTCCAGATATACTCAGAAGCTGAAGGAGGAGCGATAGTCTCCCAAAACAGGAGTATTGAAGACGATGCAAGCGGTGTGTATTTTCGGCCGAAGTGGTGAGAGAACTTTTTAAGGAATGTGTCCCCCTCTCTCTACACACACACACACTCACCTAAAGGGTTATCAGGAACACCTGTTCAGTTTCTCATTAATGCAATTATCTAATCAACCAATCACATGGCAGTTGCTTCAATGCATTTAGATGTGTGTTCCTGGTCAAGACAATCTCCTGAACTCCAAACTGAATGTCAGAATGGGAAAGAAAGGTGATTTGAGCACACACAACCTTGAGGCGGATGGGCTACAACAGCAGAAGACCCCACCGGGTACCACTCATCTCCACTACAAATAGGAAAAAGAGGCTACAATTTGGACGAGCTCACCAAAATTGGACAGTTGAAGACTGGAAAAATGTTGCCTGGTCTGATGAGTCTCGATTTCTGTTGAGACATTCAAATGGTAGAGTCAGAATTTGGCGTAAACAGAATGAGAACATGGATCCATCATGCCTTGTTACCACTGTGCAGGCTGGTGGTGGTGGTGTAATGGTGTGGGGGATCTTTTCTTGGCACACTTTAGGGAATTGGGCATGGTTTAAATGCCACGGCCTACCTGAGCATTGTTTCTGACCATGTCCATCCCTTTATGACCACCATGTACCCAAACTCTGATGGCTACTTCCAGCAGGATAATGCACCATGTCACAAAGCTCGAATCATTTCAGATTGGTTTCTTGAACATGACAATGAGTTCACTKTACTAAAATGRCCCCCAMAGTCACCAGATCTCAASCCAATAGAGCATCTTTGGGATGTGGTGGAACAGGAGCTTCATGCCCTGGATGTGCATCCCACAAATCTCCATCAACTGGAAGATGCTATCCGATCAATATGGGCCAACGTTTATAAAGAATGCTTTCAGCCCCTTGCTGAATCAATGCCATGTAGAATTAAGGCAGTTCTGAAGGGGAAAGGGGGTCAAACACCACATTAGTATGGTGTTCCTAATAATCCTCTAGGTGAGTGTATGTTGCACAGCATCATGCAAAACTGGCTGGACAGAAATAGAAAAATATCTGCCTGAAGTTATCCTGCACAATAAGAGAGATAAAAATGTTGAGTAAAAGCGATGTTATGAAAAGTTACGTGCCAGATTGAAAACCCTAATTAAAAATAAACTACTAATAAGATATTCGCTCAATGTAAACACACACCTGCACCACTCACTCATCATCTATACCACTTTATCCTGTATACAGGGTCGGCCTGAAGCCTATCCCAGGCGACTTGGGCAATTTGCTAATAACTAAGCCACCATGCCGCTACACCTGCACCAATAGATATTAATTAGAAAATCTAACTTGACAGCGCTGAAGTGGTATAAGTGAATTTTAACATGCTGGAGTTGTTTTAGGACTAAACGTCATTACCGAACAGGGAGTGTACAACTTGGCTTAAAAACAAGGCGTAAGATAYTCAACATTACTAACCCTACTACATTTGGATACTTGTTAGTTTGCATTAGGGAGTGACAACATTTATGGTAAGGAGTGACCAAAGGTTGTAGTTTATTCCACCCAACCCACAATGGATTCTCATTATTTGATTTACAGTACTACATCATGTTGTTACATCATGTTTTATAATGCTCATAATTTTTTATTTATGATAGCAGTAAATGAAGCCAAACAGCAATATAATCCACTTCACAGAACCTGAGGTTTAATAGCACCATTAAAGAGACCTGCTTTTTCTTATACGTTCATTGCTTTAATTTTGGACTACAAGCATGTAATAAGCATGCAAGAAAAAAAAAGAGAACTGATATGAAATTTGCCTTCATTATTGCAGATTATTAGAGTTACCACACATCAGATTCAGTAACATACAAAAAGAATAAATATTTTCAGCAATTTATTAAAATTGTGTGACTGCCTGAATATTGATCCGCTGTTCATGCTTGCAGGTCGAGGAGCAGATTCATGCATCATCGCCGCCACACAACAGAAGAAGGGTTTTACCATAATCACCCGAGGTATCACCCTGTAATAAGGATCAATAAGACAAAGGGAATGATATTGTTCAAATATTGGTGTACTGCAATTTAAACAATATCATGTCTCAACCATGTAATAGACTGAGCATACAGTACACACCTTAATCATTTTGTACAGAGACGTGGCAAACATCCTCCTGAACTCCGCTCGTATGTCCAGAATGTCGATTTCACTGCGGGACACCATGATCTCTATCAGCGTCTTATCGTCAGTCCCTGCGCCCTGTAGAAATGAATGATTTGCATCAACACTCCATAATATTACATAATATTGTAATAAAAGCAAGACACAATATAAAAAATGGGTGGAAAAAACCTAATTGTAATTATCACATTATATCACTGCAAATTTGGTTTTATTTAAATCATACGGCTTACACAGTCATTCTTCAGCACATTAGAAAATAGCAACTGATCCAACATATCCTATTACTGTATGCTGCATTTTAGCTGTCAACATTAATGATTTTATCCATATTCCGGGTCTTGAAAGAAGCATGTGCCATGGATCCTGCTTTCTCAGATGTCCAAAACATACATTTCAGCATAACATAATAATTTTACAGTACATCAAATTATTTTATGGCAATGGACTTTCTATTGCCCAGGGATCTAGCTAATATTGAGAGAGAGAAAAATGGCTTAATTATAAAGCTATAATTGTGCTTTGAATACCGCCCAGTGTGCAGGACCTGACTTTTTACAAACAAAATCTGATTATATCATGTTTCCACAGGCCTTCTGCCATTCTGCAAGACTTTAAAACAAGTAAAATTATGCTAGCATGCAAGTCTTAAAAGAAAAAGAAATTTTAAAGAAAAGTCATAGTGATTTCTAAACACTTTACTATTACTGGTAATGTCAGTAATTATTGGCAAAATGGTTGTGCCATTTTAGACCTGCTTGATCTCAGTGCAGCCTTTGATACTATTGATCACGGCATTCTGTCAAGACGCTTATAGGTTGAAGTTGGTTTGCAGGGCCCTGTGTAAGAATGGGTCACCTCTTACCTAAAAGACTTTTCTTAATTCAAATAGAAAAATGTTCTTTATCCCCTGCTCAATTAATTATGGTATCCCCCAAGGCTCAATTTTAGGACCCTTGTTATTCTCATTATACATGCTTGGGCTTCTTGCTGCATGGCAGAAAACTAAACAATAATAACCTTAAGTAATGATAAATTACTAATCAAGATAACGTGCTTGTTCCGTATGAAGAGATTTGGTATGAACCTAGACTCTTACCTTCATTGCATAATACAGACACTCAGCTAAATAGGCAGGAACGCTTTTGGCACACTGTACTGTAAGAGAAATGCAAGAAAGAGGAATTAAATTAAAAATACAAAGTAGGACAAGGCTGAGTGTTTTTCTGGATATGAACTTATATATTAACAACTATATACTGTATGAGTGGTGACAGTCTACTGGCTAGCTGACTGTGACCTGAAATCCCGGCACTGCCWAGTAACTGAGCAAGACCTTTAACTCTCTCAGATGTGTAAATGAGATCAATGTACATCACTCTGCATAACTCTGAATTAAAAAAAAGACGTGTGTGTATGGGTGTCTTACCCACAGCCAGCATTAGTTCTTTCAGGTGGCCACTGGTTTCTTTCTTAATACTTTCTTCAATCTGGAATCCAGACAGTTTCGTATACTCAATAAACACTGCAACAAAGAAACACACAAAACTGTGGAGAACAGAACAAGACCTAGTACTACTGTATGTACTTAAAATACTAACCTATCTACTTTTACACTCTCCAATTAAAAATTATTAATTATCATTAATACGAATTAATCTAATATTACTGAATGTTATCTTATAGTAATAATACAGTACTTCTTATTACATTGTTTCTGTGAAAGCAAGCAAACCTGACATTGCATTAGTGCAACTCAATCCATGCATGAACGTCTCATATTTGAGAAGTCACTTGCATTCAAGCTTTTAACTTGCTAACACTAAAAGTGATGGAACGGTCCTTCATTATTTTTACAACCTGCACTTCAGCGTATTCCATAACTTGCCAAACTGTCTATTATTTGCTATTGATGTATAAAGTTCCAAATTCCTAAAAAAAAAATTTTTTTTAAAAATCAAGAGTGGCTTTTCTTCATACACAGTTGAATTTTTTCTGAAGGGTGCCAATAATTTCGATATGATCTATAATGAGAGAGCCAGAGAGAAATACTGTATACCTCTCCTGAGATGTTCAGCGCTGCGATTCCCCAAAATGGTGACAAATTTTTCTTCATCTGTACCAAACTTCTTTTCTCCTGCTTCAAAGAGAGCCTGCAGTCACACACACACACACACACACACGCACACACACGCACACACACGAAGAGTTTATAGAGATTTGCATCTGGTGTGACACCTGCTTTAGACTCTACTGCTGCTTCTTGGTTATAGGAGATAGACTGGTAAAGAATATTTAATATTCATAAAGTATAATGCAATCAAAAGAAGTGTTTTTGTCTAAACTGTACAGAAAATCAAAAATTTTATTGTGTAGCTATAACGTTGTCATTCTAAGACAGACAGCGATCAGTAGGGGGTGCTATAACACTCACTCACTCACTCTCTCAATCATCATACACACACACACACACACGGTTATTCACACACTACAGGCAGTTTTGAGAACACCAATTAGCCTAACTTGCATTTTTGCAGTTTTTGGACTGTGGGAGTAAATCAGAGCACCATGAGGAAACCCACCAAGCATGGAGAGAACATGCAAACTCCATGCACACAGATCCAGAGCCAGAATCGAACCCAGACCCTGTGCGACAGTGCTAACCACTAAGCTGGTGTGCCGCCCAGCTATAACACTGCAGATTACGAAAGCACTTAAACGTTCAAACACTACAACTGGTCCACTAGATGTCAGTATTTATACACTACTATTGTCTTGTTTTATCTTAATTAGTTTCTTATATTACATTCTTACCTTTGCATCGCTCTGTACATTGGCCTCTTGCACACCCTGCTGTCTGCTCGCCTAAAACCAAAATTCATCTCATAAAACGATAATTACAATACACACTTGCACCGTTCTAAAACTGAAACGTTAAAATAAATTTTAATATGCATGTTCTGCTGCCTAGTGACATTACCTGCAGCAAAACAACCAGCAGCTCCTTGAAGTGTCCACTGGTGTCACCAACCACGTCCTGTTCCAGGGTTTTGCCATACTCTAAAACACACACACACACACACACACACACACATACATTATCTATAGCAACCAAACCAAACCCTGATCCTTAAAAACTGTATACGCATAAACAGCAACCTATAACTTGCACCCATACAGAAGTACATATCACACACTCCCGTACCCTGCTTGTAGGCCGCATTGATCGCCTGAATCTCGCTGCAGGTTCTTGAAGCCAGGATGTGAATCAAAACCTTTTCGCAAGTTCCTGCGCCCTGAAACAACAACAGAACTTCAGACTTAGCGTGGTATGTGTGCAACTAATACACATTTGTACGGTATGTGTGTATACCTTAATAGCTTGCTTCAGACACTTCACATCATACATTGTAGGAGTGTCCAACAGCGCCAAAATCAAAGTCTCAAAGTGTCCTCCCAGCTCTGACTTCAGTTCGGCCGCCAAATCCTAGAGAGAGAGAGAGAATGAATGGAGAAACATGTGAAATCCCTACTTCGAACAAAACACAGGATGGATTTACTTATCAGTTATGTATAAGTGAAACAGTTAGTCAACTTGGCAGGAGAAAGATGTACAATAGATCTGTCCTGAATGCCTCTATATAGTTAAGTGACTCATTATGCAAGCATCACAAAATTACAATGTTTTCTCGCATCTAATTAAATCCATATTACAAAAAATATATATATATATATATATACTTTTTTTGGCCATTTTACACCATGCTTCTGTGATCAAACTCTTCTGAATTGTAATGGGTTGATTTTTCTTTGTGAATCTTGTGTCAGAAGTCAAGAGTAATCAACTCACAAGCACAAACAAATCAATGTTACAATTCTCACATTTCCATCATTAGACATAAAAAAAATACATAATTAAATCACCAGATGACAAACATACAGTATTCTGAATTATATTAACGTTTAATATAAAAAATATATTTAATGATACAGATGGTAGGGTGTTCACCGCCTTGTGCCCGAAGTCTCCTGGGATAGGGAGTTTATAATTATATAAATTATATATTTCTCACTCACTCAGTCACTCATCTTCTAAACTCCCTTCTTTGAATACAAGTGCAGAAGACTGTTGCTTACTGCTTTCTATGAACTTAATCATTTGGCCAGTTAACCATGAAACAGCACAATATTACTCTGTTTATATAGAGTCCCAAGCTAACAAWTAATAATTCACAAACACAAATTACTCGCACACATATTACCTATTAAACCACTAAGAGATAACACCTGTACAAATTTAGCTTTTCTTTTTCTGTTGTAAAAAACGAACCTTGTGGTTTATTTTATCTCAGGTTTTTACTCATTTACTAATCATCTACTGACAACTATTTGCTCTGACTTAAAGTTCCTGTTTCTTTTACAATGGAAACATTTACAACTGATTACTGGATCTATCAGCAGAAACAATCTAGATTTTCTCTCATATTGATCCTTTTGTTAATGATTAAAAATATCATTTACAAATTGGATTGAAAAAAGGGGAAAAAACACAAAGACAAAAAAAAATGGTAAAGAGCAGAATACTAAAAAAAAACAAGAATATTGAATAACAATAGTTTAAGAGAATAGTTATATAACATACTGTATATCATACAGTATATGGTCCTCCACTTCACTAATTTATAGGAGGATGAAGTAATGAGAAATCACACTCAAGGGAACATTTAAGATGAGTTTTGTTTCTTATACAAACCTGTTTTTTTCTGATTACTTCATAGTTTTAAATGTAATCATCATTCAATCTTTAAAGCATTAGCTACTGGATTCAATGCTAATCCAACCTGGCATTAGCAACGGAAACATAGCCAGTTATTTATATATCATACCTTATTTATATGGGTTTTTATATACATTTATATACAGTATAAAAAATTGTACTAAGGAAAGTGRAGGGGCGCTCATCCTCTAGTCCGATTAAGTAATACTGCAAGATGGTGGATATTCTCTCTTGAAACCTTTTCACATTAATGCCACTCCTTTYACAATTTTTCAGCGTTCCAATTAGACGCAAGCAAGTCTGCAAAACGCTGCCATTGATAAGGAAAGACTTTTCAGTCAGTTGACTTTAAATAAAACAGCTGGGGTGTACGCAAGTACGTACTGTATGAAGCAATCCCTCACTGCCAGGTGATGTGCGGGTCGTATCAGTGTTCACATGTTTGCTTTAAGTGTTGGCTCTAGCGTGACTGG
>QMIH01000425.1:301421-311630 GCA_003987875.1 Clarias batrachus | reverse complement strand
TTGCTGCTTTAGATCAAGAATCAAGTTATAAAAAATTAATGAATAAAAAGCATGAAAGGAGTGAAAGAATTGTATGTTTTTTTTTTCTTCTTGCACTCGTGGGAGTGTGCACTGATTGTGTGTTGATCAGGAATGCAGAGACATCGCCCTTTCTTAACTGCAACTCTGAAAGATTGCTCTGCAGGTTTTGTGCAGATCACGTGTGGTATAGTGGTGTGAAGGATCTCAGCGATGAACACAAGTGTGGATAAAATTAGTGACCTAATCAGTGCCTGTCTGTATGTCTGGATGACTTTAAACACATTAGTGAGATATGTATGATATGAAACTTTTATTTTTAAAGTCTAATTTATTATTAGTAGTAGTAGTATTGTTGTTTTTATTATTTTTATTATTATTATTATTATTATTATTATTATTATTTTACAAGGATAATAATGAAATGATTTTTTACTCACCATTTTGTCTCTCTACCTATCTCTTTCTTAAATTTCTGCTTGACACAAAAGGGATATAAACAATGCACAAATTACTCAATCAAATGATCATGAAAACATCCAAGTTAAAAATAAAAATAAGATAAGAACGCCATTTAACCTAATGCAAAGTGGATTTAAAGTACTGTAAATTAACTTACTAACTAAAAAAAGCTGTCCGCACGTCCTCGGCAGAGTCACAATGCAGGCAGGAGAAGAGAGATGAATGGATATTTATGGTAAGCAGCTTTTCTGTCACCTGAGCCACACCCTGTGCACGGTATGAACTACAGGGGATTATGGGTAACATAGTTTTTTGCTAAATAAAAAACAAAACGCACACCATAGTTTTTCAAACTGACCGAAAGGCGAATGTGTGCTATAGGTTWCTATACAACATTGTGCTTTTGTGTTGCTCTACATTGTGTAGMTTGTACCTGAGAAGGTGCATGCGATCTATGTTTAAAAAAAATAAGATTCATCATATTAGCATTTTTAAGTTAAACATCTTAATGAGATTTAAGTTAATGACAAGTGAAGTGTGGTTCAGTGCTTCTCGAATGTTTCAACGTAAACACATGATAACAGCACTGCATTAAACTGTAATAATAGAATAATAATGTACTAAAAGATTCTTTTACGCCATCTGCTGGTAATGTAATGACATCCAGCCAATAAAATAAAAAGCCATAACTTTGTCATATTTGGTCTAAGGGATTTTTTTTTTTTTATGAGAAAAAAACCCCACAAGTGTTAGCGCAGCACTCTTGAGTAGAATCTTTGAAATAAGTATTGCCAGRCTAACTTCCTGAAATCATATCTCTAAGAGGTTTATTTCACCTACATCTAGGCATTTGGCAGACACCCTTATCCACAGGGACATGCATTTTTTTTAACTCATTATATATCTGAGTGGTTGATGGTTCAGGGCCTTGCTTGAGGGTCTAACAGGGACATCTTGCTGATTGTGGGGTTTGAACCTGGGACTTTCTGAACCATAGTCCATCGTCTTAACCACCAAACTACCCCTGTGCCCAGTTTACTTTATGCCAGCAGTTCTCAAACTTAATATTCAAAGGTCTGGCTCTGATTTCTATTCACGAGCAAAGGAATGTCTTTTATTAAATTTGCTTATTATTTAAAGGCAACGTGCGTGTGAGACAAAATACATTAAATCTGTGTTAATTAAATCTTCCTAGTGGAAAACAATGCCAGTGTCTGACCTCAATGCAATGTACATACAGTAAGTGTCAAAAAGATTCAAAATGCAAAATCCAAGTGCAAAATTAATGACTCAAATTGTTGCTTGTGAACCTAAATAGCTGTTTACCTTCTCCGGCATTCTGAAAAGTATGGATTTTCCAATTTCAATTTGAAAATGCATGATTGTCGCCATGGCGTCTCCAACAGTCAAACATGGTGGTGGTAGTCAGAGGTGGGTAGTAACGAGTTACAGTTACTCCATTACATTTACTTGGGTAACTTTTTGAAACAAATTAACTTTTATGAGTAATTTTACTGCACCATACTTTTTACTTTTATTTGAGTATATTTGTGAAAAAGAAACACTATTCTTACTCCGCTACATTCAGCGACACTCAAATAAGCACTTATTCTACACATGCAGCCGGTGGATCTACTAGTGATTCATTCTTTTTGAACGAATCTTAAACGTGACTCAGAAGAACGAGTAGTCTCGGATTGGATCGCGTTTTCTACTGGGCGCGCATGCGCAAATCATCGCAAAACCTCCGTAGGTTATGTACAGGAAACAGAATTGAACGGTTCTCAACGAATCTTCGTTCGTTCTTTTGTCACGTGAATCCTATAGACGCTGTGAAGTGCAATAGATTCACGACTCGGAATAGAAGAYATGATGGTGAGCTTCTCATTCTGTTTATAATATGTCCTTAGCAGCATTGTTATATTTTCATTACTGGAACTATAGCCAAAATTTGTTCATGTAGACGTGTTGGGGGTCTGTTTAACATTTTACTTTATTTCTGGTCAAAAGAACGAAATGAACTAAATGACTCGAAAAAAGATTCGTTCATTTTGATGAACGAGATTCATAGAACTGAGTGACTTCCTACCTGACTGTTTCACCAGTCAGACGCAGCAGCAGTAATCACATGACTCCGTTTGACCAATCAGGTCTTCAGCCGTTGTTCTATAAATTCATCCTACCTGTGAATTCGTCCTACATACGCTCACTGCACATGCGCAAACTAAAGTTTCCGGAACTTTCTCTAAGTTTGCGGAACGCCCATAAATCCATGCTGCTACTCGTTGGATATTGCGATTGTGAATATAGAAAGCTTCTTTCGTGTTTGTGTGATTATGTTCGTTTTAATTGTACATATGGTGTTACTTTAACAGTTTATGAATATATACGTATATTTCGGTACAGAATTAATTGACAACACACGAGTTATGCATCCCGGGCATCTTTTGCAAGCATGTTTCGCTTGCAAAAGAACAGCTTTATACTGCGGTGTGTTTTCAATCTGCCCAAACAGACATTTCAGCAGGTAGTGTGATGGTCTGGGGCTGCTTTACCTGGATGACTTGCCATAATTCTGTGCGCTACCAGAAAATCCTAAAGGATGTCCGACCCTCAAGCTCAA
Organism: Clarias batrachus; assembly: GCA_003987875.1. NCBI lineage: Eukaryota > Metazoa > Chordata > Actinopteri > Siluriformes > Clariidae > Clarias > Clarias batrachus. The sequence continues at coordinate 308,527 of QMIH01000425.1, read as the reverse complement.
GCAGGTTATGCAGCAGGACAATGTTTTTTTAAAAAAAWWTTTTTAAACACCATCTCTGAATGGGTCCAAAAAATRATAAATGAAGGTTTTGGAGTGGCCTAGTCAACATCTGGACTGGAGGAAAACCTTCTAATGTAACAGAATTAAAACAATTCTGCACATAAGAGTTTGGCCATGTGAAAGACTCATTGGCAGTTATCACAAGCACTTCATTGCGGTTGGTGCGGTAAATGGTGGTACAATTGGGTTAGAGGCAATTACTTTTACACATTGGGCCAGGCAGGTTTTTTCCCTTAATAAATGAAATCGTTTAAGAATGTCTTTTTTTATTTAATCTGGTTATCTTTGTGTGAAAATAAAAGTTGTTACATGTTCTAAATCATGTAAGTGTGACAAATATGCAAAAATAAAGCAAAATAAAACTTTTCCATTGCACTATATAATGTACTGTAGGGCCACAAGCATTAATTAGCTGGATTCAATCACCAATGCAGTTGTGCAGTATTGTTGACAGATATTGCACAAATTATTATAAATATTGTTGCGTAAAGTCCAAATTACTTTGAAGTATTTATAAAATCTGTAAATTACAGTCTGATCAAGATATATATATTTTCAAACTCATTTCCCTAATTTTCTTTTTTATCCTGTAAAGCTGCTTTGCGATGAATACCATTGTTAAAAGCATTATACAAGTAAAACTACATCAAATTAAAGTCAGTCAAACCACTTCCAAACCTTTAAAAATAAACAGGCTACCTTTGTAATGGGGACACACATGTTTTATTTGTCTGGATTATTTGAAAGGACAGGTGTTTATAGGTCTTCATTACTAATTAACCTCATGAACAACTCATCACTTGTCTCCTGAATCACTAGTTTAAGAGCATTAAGGAGTGGCAACACTTATGGCGGGGAGCGGCACAAGGTTGTAGTTTATTCCACCCAACCCACGATGAGTTCTCAATGTTATGCTTCTCACTTCTTGTCATTAGAACTGTATTAAGCATACAATAATTTTTAAAAAGGGTTGGGGTTCAACTGTTGACATGAAAATTGGCTTCATTATTGCAGATTATCAGAAGCATCAGCGTTAATAACATGCACAAAATATAAATATTTTTGCAATTCATTAAAACTGTGTAACTGCCAAATGTTTAAATCTCTGTTCATGCTTGTAGGTCGAGGAGCAGATTTATGCATCATCGCCGCCACACAACAGAAGCAGGATTTTTTCATAATCACCAGCGATATCATCCTGTAATGAAAATTAAAAGGGCAAACAAACATTACTGTACTGCAATTTTAACAATATGACAAACCATGACTGAGCATACACACCTTAATCATTTTGTACAAAGAAGTGGAATACATCTTTCTGAACTCCGCACGTATGTCCAGCATGTCAATTTCACTGCGGGACACCATGATCTCTATCAGCGTCTTATCGTCAGTCCCTGCGCCCTGTAGAGATGGAGGAGTCGCATCAGCACCAGGGTTTATACAGTACCAGCAAAAATGTTTGGACACACCTTCTAWTTCAATTTTTCTACATTCTAGAACAATACTAGAGATTTCAAAACTATGAAATAGCACGTATACAGTAGTATAGCTGAGTATTGTCAAGTGCTTTTGCAACTTTATCAAACACCATGATGAAACTGGCTCTCATGAAGAGCCACCAGGAAAGCAAGACCAAAACTTACCTGATGCAGAGGAGTTACCAGCCTCAAAAAATACTGTATCAGTTAACCCCCAGCACTTTAGATTAGAGCTGTTATGAAGGCTTTAAAGAGCATAACTAGCAGGCATACAGTATCTCAATATCAACTGTTCGAAAGAGATTATAAGATAATGTCAATAATAAGAGATTTGGCATGAACCTAGACTTGTACCTTCATTGCGTAATACAGACACTCAGCTAAATAGGCAGGAACACTTTTGGCACACTTCACTGTAAGAAAGAACAAATACCAGAGAGAGGAATAGTACAAAGTTTGAAAGAAAAAAAAATACAAAACGAGGAAAATATATATATTTTTTTAATAAATAAATCTGTTTGTCCTACCCACAGCCAGCATCAGTTCTTCCAGGTGTCCACTGGTTTCTTTCTTAATACTGTCTTCAATCTGGAATCCAGACAGTTTTGTATACTCGGCAAACACTGCAACAAAACATAAACCACTGATCAATGAGGTTAACTGAACAAGAGTTAGAGCTATACCGTAGGTCCTCTACCATACACACAAACTGAAGGTCTACGTAGAGTTGTATACAATTACACAATAATTATGTCATTATTTTCCTTTTTAGTGAGGTGACAACTGTTCTTTTTTTTTCACAACTTGTAGCTCATTTTTGCATGAATTGATGTAATTGTTTTCACATTTCTGAGAGTACAAAAATGCCTTGTGGAAGGAACTTTGTGACACACAGAGGTTTGATTTTTATGAAGGGTGCCAATAATTTTGCACAATCATTCGTGAGAGAGCCAGAGAGAGATGTACCTCTCCTGAGATGTTCAGCACTGCGATTTCCCAAAATGGTGACGAATGTATCTTCATCTGTTCCAAACTTCTTTTCTCCTGCTTCAAAGAGGGCCTACATGCACACGCACACACACACATACATACACACGAAAGGTTTTTCGAAATTTGCATCTGACATGATCCTTATGCTTTAGATTCGAATGCTGCTTAAACTATTTAACATTTATAATACATAATTCCACCAAAAGAAGTGTTTTTTGCCTAAACTGTACAAATAATCAGCCATTTTCTGGAGGGGGTGCAATAACACTGCTTAAGCACTTGAACATTCACTGGATTGCAACATTCACATTGCACTACATCTGGTCCACTGCTATAGTCTTGTTATATATTAACTTGCTTTTCTGTAATAAATCCTTACCTTCGCATCACTCTGTACATTTGCTTCTTGCACACCCTGCTGTCTGTTTGCCTAAAATCAAAATAGTTCTCATAAAACAACAATTAAGATAGACACTCGTACCATTCTCCTTACTGATATAATGTAATCACTGTCATTAAAAGTTCATTATAATAKTGCATGTCCTGCTGCCTAGTAACATTACCTGCAGCAAGACAACCAGCAGCTCCTTGAAGTGTCCAGTGACCTCACCAGTCACATCCTCCTCCAGGCTTTTACCACACTCTATAAAACACACACACACACACACACTAGCTATAGCAACCATTAATAATAATAACAACAATAATATTGCACATAAACAACAATCTATTACTTGCACCCATACAGAAGTACACATCACACACTCCCGTACCCTGCTTGTAGGCGGCATTGATCGCCTGAATCTCACTGCAGGTTCTCGAAGCCAGGATGTGAATCAAAACCTTTTCAGATGTTCCCACACCCTGAAACAACAACAACAATAAAATCTCTGACCGAGCCGGGGGTGTATCCATCTAATATAAGCATAGTAAGTGTGTTTACAGACATACACGTATATACCTTCATGGCATGCTTCAGACAGTTCACATCATACATTGTAGGAGTGTCCAACAGCGCCAAAACCACAGTCTCAAAGTGTCCTCCGAGCTCTGACTTCAGTTCCCCTGCCAAATCCTAGAGAGAGAGAGAGAGAGTTGAAAGGTATGTGAACTTACTATTTCAAACATWAAACAAGATGGTTTCACYRGCTAGAGGTAGACAGGTTCACARGACAAAAGGACAATCGATGTGTCCTTCTGTCATTAGTTAAGTGAATCATTTTACAAGCATCATTAAGTCTATATGTTTTTCCCCATCTAACTGAATCATGATTTTATAAGCATATTTTTTCACTTTGAGTCCAGAAGCAATTTAACCTATAATCAGATCTCTCCTGGAGTTTATTCTTGGTTATGAATCTTTGTTTAAAAATACAATAAATCAATAGGAATCAACTCACAAGCACGGACGAATCAAGTTTCAAATGTTACACTTTTGCATTTCCCCTCACTGGACATTGAAAAAAATGAATGAAGAGTTACAAATAAAAATCACCAGATTACAAAAACATGCTGTGGCCTTTATCAGTAATTGTAAACTCCCATTCTTGAATGTAACCACAGAAAACTATTACTTATTGCATTCTCTTTATATACAGTACTGAACTACAATGAATAATTCTCAAACATATACAGTGGGTATAGAAAAGAATCACTCTCCTCCCTAAACTTTCTTGCTTTGCAGGCTGAAATAAAGAACGACAAAGTTTTAGTTTTATCCAGCTGGATTTACTCAGTGGACCTTTTAATATCTAACTGAAAAAATATAACACCAACACCAACAAAAAACACCAGCATCACTGAGTTATTAAAAAGGGTCGCCCCTCTCCTTTAAATGACTTGTAAGCTTAAACAGGTGAAGCTAATTCTCAATGTTCTCACATTTGAGCCACAGCCATCTAAATGCACGGTTGCCATGCAACGATACCGTAAGCACAATAAGCGTGGACGTGCATATGTATTTAAAGGCCCTGATACCATGGCACTTTGTGTGATCATTAGGTACTGATGCACCTGCAAGGTATTAAAACCAGTGACAAACATAAAAAAAAGAAAGAAAAAAAAAGACAGAGCAAATACAAGCGTGCATTCAAGGTCATGACAAAGACTTTGAGACCACTCCATGTGATTGGGAAAAGGTTTATTTTTAGTTCCCAGAGCACTATTCAGTTTAGGTTTTCAATAAATAATCGCAGACTATCCCCAAACTGGAAGGTGTTCCTGTGCATGTGTCGTAAGGACTCTCTCCTTTTTTGTTGCCCCCTCAGGAGCCCTGTGTAATATTATTACATCCCATCGTGCGTCTCTCTAACTCCCACCACGTAAAAGAAAGTATTTGGTACAACACAGACCCTCCCTGGATCAGGAAGTCAGTCCAAACTGGATGAAAGAGTCGGGAGGAACCTGGTCAGAGAGGCTACCAAGAGGCCAACAGCAACTCTGAAGCAGTTGTAGAAATTTATGACAGAGTGGTCATTGTGTGCATGAGACAACAATATCTATTAAACCAGTAAGAAATAACACTCTTCTCTCTGTGGAAATTCTGGGTAAAAAATAATTATTCTTTAATTTCTTTAATTATTTACTAAACAACTACTAAGATATTTTTGCTCTCTTACAGTTCTTGTCTCTTTTATAGTTGAAACATTTACAGTACGGTCTGTTACTGGGTGTATCAGCAGACACAATCTAGACATTCTAGACAGCCTTTTTTTTACTGAATAAAAATATAATTTACAATTTGGATTGAAGAAGGGAAAAGCACTAGGACAAAAAAAAATGTAATAATCAGAATTTTAAAAACAAAAAAAATATGAGTAAGAAAGAAACATATATACTTTTACAAGAAAAAATAAATATGTATTAATCAGGAGTATGTAATGGTTTGATGAAGTAATAAAAATTTTTTATTTCTTATATGAAGCTGTTTGATGAGTTTTGTTTTGTTTTAAAGCACTTACACTGTTTTACCTGAAATTGTTGTTCTGATTCAACGCTATCCTAACCTTTTTTGTCTTTACTTTCCAAATTCGAATTCATGAATCATTTATATGAGTTTTTGCTTGCTCTAATACACAAAAACATTTCACTAAAGTAGGATAAGCGGCGCTCATCCTTTATCTTTAAACTTTTTTACATTTTTGCCACTCCTTTTACAACTATTTCAGCCTTCCAAAGTCAGCAAGTCTGCAAAACGGCACCGCCGATAAGGAAAGACGTTTCACTTGTTTTGACTCCTTTAGTACTGAGTGATGTGCTGCTTGTGTCATTGTTCTGATGTTTTCTTTAGGTGTTTGCTCTAGCATGACTAATGTTAACTCTACATCATGAGACAATGAAAAAAGAGAAAGACAAATTTGAATTCAGGAATTTAAATTTAAGAATAAAGCTTGATAGTTAGCGGTAGAGAACCATGGAATTAAACATAACTAAAGTTTTGAATTTTTTTTTTTTAATGGATTATAATATATGTACATTTGTTATGGCTCTAACTGACWCACTTTTGCATAGAGCTGTTTGGCAWCATGTTGCCTTTATACACAGTATTTACAGTATGCAACATGTTTGTTTATTTATTTACTTACTTTTTGAAGCATTCTGCACACTGTAAACCCTAATGCTCAAAGTAATTAAACACATTGAGTAGTGTTAACTTAAATAATTGAAATTAGATCAAATTAATAGGCCTTTTTGAGTATTCAGAACCTTTTGGCATTTATGAGTTTGTAGAAATGACACTTTTCAAGTTAGCTGACCAAAATCTGATAGTTTATGTAATCGTAAGTACTTAAGTAACAATAACTTAAGTAGAACGTCCACTTTTGGCGCAGTGGTAGGCGTTTCGGCTGCCATGTGGAAGGCCTGGGTTCGATTCCCGGGCTGGATGGTCTGCAAAAATTTCTCTTCATTTGCACAAGTTCAACAACCTCAAAAATTTATACTGTAGTTCTGTTTACTTAAAATTGGAAACTCAAATATTTTGAGTTTTGCCAACTTAGTCGGGTTTACAGTGTGAACAGTTAAAAATGTCATCTTTACCTTGCCATGCAGGGTCTTGAAGGCGGCCTTGATCTGCTGGCGCTGAGCGTTACTGCGAGACGTCAGCAGTTGCAGAATGGTTTTTTCATCAGTACCTAAACACACAGCAAATTCCAGTGTTAAAATTACACATAATGTGCTTATGTGCTTCAGCTGTGCTATTTACATACTTCACCCAGGAATACTTATTTCCATTTGAAATATTAATAACCATGTTATTTATTAAAAAAAATAATAATCTAAGATTGCACACTTATTTCAAAATGATGTAAATACAAAAATGTAAAAGTGAAAGAATTCACTGAGCATCTTGCTGAATGGAAGCAGAAGTAGATAAACCATAAATATGTTTTATTAAAACGGCAAGTGGAAAAGGAAAATGGTAGAATAGTACTACCTGTGTTTCTGTTATTCAAATATCCAAACTGTCCACCCAGCCAGCATGAATAACTGAATCATTCATCAACACTCACTTTCGCTCTCATACTGTATATAAGCATTAAGCAAAACTACATAACACTTAAGCTAAGCTTCAAC
>QMIH01000425.1:283938-294364 GCA_003987875.1 Clarias batrachus | reverse complement strand
CTTTGAAACGTATGAAGTGCTTGTAATTATATTTCAGTACATCACAGAAACAACTGAAACGAAGATCTAAAAGCAGTTTAGCAGCAAACTTTGTGAAAACTAATATTTGTCATTCTCAAAACTTTTGGCCACGACTGTACTTTTATCTATTCATTAATTTACAATAATGTCCTTATCCTAGTCATGGTGGTGTCAGAATATTTTGGAAATTTAATTAATATATAAACCTGACCTCAAACTTAGTGAGCTAGCATGCTGGGACTAGAATGTCTTTCAGATTAGCTGCCCAACATTAGTTTGCTGGACTCAAAAACAAAAACTGAACAAATCTATAATCATGTCCGACCCAATTCAAATTTTAAATTATAGCCGTAAATGTAATAGTCCATAATGCCATCATCTCTCTCAGGAGTTTTATGATAAAATGTGCGGCATGTTGAGCAAATGCGCAGTTACTATTAATATACAGTATTATTAAAAATTTGCTGACTTTTCCTTTAAAAGCCCTATATGAAAAAAAAAATTAATTGAATTTAAGTCAGTCTTGGACCTTAAAATGAACAGTCTACTTTTGTACTAGGGACACAAATATTATTTGACTGGAGATTATTAGAAATGACAGGTTTGCTTCATTATTAAATGATCTAGCGAATCACTTCAAATTGCCTTTATTCTTGCAGATTCAGTTACTATACATGCATTAGTAACATGCACAAAAAATGAATATTTTTCAGAAATTCATTAAAACTGTGTAACTGCCAAATGTTAAATCGCTGTTCATGCTTGTAGGTCGAGGAGCAGATTTAGGCATCATCGCCGCCACACAACAGAAGCAGGGTTTTTTCGTAATCACCAGCTAAATCATCCTGTAAGAGAGAGAGAACACATTATTGTTCAAACATTGGTGTACTGCAATATAAACAATTTGACAATGTGACTGAGCATGCACACCTTAATCATTTTGTACAGTGAAGTGGAATACATCTTTTTGAACTCTGCGCGTATGTCCAGCATGTCGATTTCACTGCGGGACACCATGATTTCCATCAGCGTCTTATCGTCAGTTCCTGTGCCCTGTAAAGATGGAGGAGTCGCATCAGCACCAGGGTTTAAACACTTTTATTGACTGTAAGGAAGGTTTATAATGTACAGTACCAGTCAAAAGTGTTGACACCCCTGCTAATTTAGTGGTTTTTGATTTGTGATTTATTTTCTACATTTTAGAACAGTACTGGAGATTTCAAAACTATGGAATAACACATATGGCATTAGGTACTGTAATTCAGTAACAACAACAACAACAGTCAGTTGTTATTTTAGAACACAAGTTAGCTGATTCAGAAAAGTTCTTGCAAAAACAGTTTTGTCTATTGCATGTGTAAAACCCATCAAGCACCATGATAAAACTGGCTCTTGTGAAGACCAAGACCAAAAATCACCAATTCTTTAATTAATTATCTCAGATTATAGCCGTTATGAAGGGTTTACAGAGCATAATTGGCAGAAACATCTCAATAGCTCTAACTGCTCAAAAAAGATTATTGCATATTTAAGAAATAAAAATCAGTAAAGACCATGGAATTAGAAAGTGTGTTTAAACTTCTGATTACTACTGTAGTTATTTTTAGAAGCATGTGGTTTTTCAAGAGGGTCTAGCCTACTTATTAAAACATCTTTAAGCTTGCAGAGTGACAAAGGCAGTTTTGATGAAACATAATACAACATAATAAAGGCAAGGCACAATATAAAAGTGGCTAACATTGTGATAAATGATTGAGAAAATGGTATATATTTAGGATATTTAGGAGTTCCATATGTTGTAACATGAATGTCCCAAGTTTTAATCATTAGATTATGTTACTGCCAAATTGGATTAATTGAAGTTATATGGCTTACACAGTCATTCTTCAGCATCTTAAAAAATAGCAACTAATACAGCCATCCAACAACTCATTGCAGCTTGTGTATTATATCAAAATTGTTCCTACTGTTTTTGATTTTTTTTTTTTTTTGATAGCTCCAGCTAATACTGTCAAAGACATGCCTAATTCTCAAACTACAAGTATGCTTCATTTTGTAGCACACTTTTAATATAGCTCAGTGTGCAGGGCTTGACGATCATAAATATATTTTTTAAATAAACCTGATAATACTGTATTATGAATCCACCGGCCGTCTGCCATTTAAAGAGACTTTTGATCAAATAAAATTATGTTTGCTTATTTAAGAGGTTGAAATTGGTTTGAAGGTCTCTGTCTAAAGATGGTTCACCTCTTCCCTAAAAAACACATTTAGGCATTTTGCAGACATTCTTATCCAGGGCAACTTACATTTTTATCTCATCATACACCTGAGCAGTTGAGGGTTAAGGGCCTTACTCAAGGGTCGAACAGTGGTACCTTAATGGTCATGGAAAGCATCCAAACCGTAGCACAATGCTTTAACCACTGAGCTACCCCTGACCCCAACCTTTTCAATTAAAATAGGAAAAATGTTCTTTATCCCCTGCTCACTTTAATTGTGGTATCCCTCAAGGTTCTATTTTAGGGCCCCTGTTATTCTCACTATACATGTTCCCCTTTTGCTCTACCCTTAAAATGCACAATTTTCTGTATATTTTCTGTACCCCTTCCCCAAACGGCTAGATGCTAGAACTTTTTACAATTAAACAGAAATGTTTAGTAATGACAGTAATGACAAATGGCCCTTCCAGCCTTACCTCTTGTCTAGATAACATGCTTGGTCTCCCGTCTACTGATTTAAATAATTGACATTGATACTTTAAAATCTTTGTGTGGTTCTGGAGTCTTCTTTCGATTTCACATGGTCTCATGTCTCAGTTGCACAAACTACACCATATGAAGAGATGTGGCAGAAGCCTAGACTCTTACCTTCATTGCATTATACAGACATTCTGCTAAATAGGCGGGAACGCTTTTGGCACACTTTACTGTAAGAGAGAACAAATACAGGTGGGAGCAATAGTACACAGTTAGTACATAAAAATAAAAAATACATAGTAGAGGAGAAGACGCATCAGAGTTTGATTGTCAAATATATGTACTGTAAGTAGAGGCTGAGTGGTTAAGGCTTCACACTGTTGATCAGAAGACTGTGAGCTGAAATCCCAACCCTGCCAAGCCACTTAGCAATGCCCTAACTATCTGCTCAGATGGTGTATAAATGAGAGCAATGTACATCACTATGCATAACTCTGCGTAAAAATAAATAAATACATAAATGTATCTGTCTTACCAACAGCCAGCATCAGTTCTTCCAGGTGTCCACCGGTTTCTTTCTTAATACTGTCTTCAATCTGGAATCCAGACAGTTTTGTATACTCAGCAAACACTGTAACAAAGCAGCACAAAGCAAGGAGGTGCACAAGACCTTGTTATACTCTAGTTCCTCAACCATACTGATGGTCTACAGTGGAATTGTATATAATTACAGTACATAATAATGATGTAAATATAGTTGCAATGAGTGGGCCCAAGCACCTGTGCCATTGATTCCCGGGAGCACCACACAAACTGTGCTCAAAAGGCACACTAACACCTCTAAAAAGCCCTGGACGCGGATGTCACTACATATGGTTTATGCCTTCATTGTGACTGGAGGTGTCTCCTTGGTGCGCCATCGCCAGCTGTGCATGTAGGATGTATTGCGAGTGTGTGTGTGTGTATGTACTCTGTGTAGTATGTGTGTGTACAGTATGTCACGTAGGCTTTTGGAGGGGGTGTGTAGGGTCTGTGTGCAGTATGTGTATAGTTTTTTTTAATATATAGTTGCAAGCAAAGATGAGCAAGCCCAAGCACCAGTGCCACTGCCACCCAGACGCACCACACGACCTGTGTGCCTTTCAAGCACGCTAACACAACTCAAAAGCCCCTGGCGCTGATGTCACTAAATACAGGTGCAACTCAATAAATTAGAATATCATCAAAAAGTTTATTTATTTCCGTAAATCAATTTAAAAAGTGAAACTCATCTATTATATCGATTCACAACACACAGACACATATATATTTCAAGTGTTTATTATTTTTATTAATTATTAAATAATAATAATTCAAAATTCAGTATCTCAGAAAATTTTGATATTCTGAAAAAGGTCAATAAATGGAGACTCATAGTGTCACACTCTAATCAGCTACCTAACTCAAAACACCTGCAAAGGTTTACTGAGCCTTTAAATGGTCTCTCAGTCTGGTTCAGTGGGCAACAAAAGGTCATTGCTAAAGAAGCTGGCTGTTTACCGAGTGCTGTATCCAAACACATTAATGGAAAGTTGAATGGACGGACACATTAATCACGGCTCTACAGCCAATCAGGGCCGTCTGTGAGCTCACGCAAGCGGAAGAAGCGGATAGCGCCGTCCTCCGAGTGTGTTACGCCGCCCCCAACGGTGCGTGAGCGAGTAGTTCGAAAAGATGCAGTCGGTTGGAATCACGTGGTTCGGAGTGGTAGTAGCCTTAATGTGGAGCCCCCTAGTGACGAGGAGGAATTAAACACGACTAAATTAGGAAGAAAATCGGAGGAAAATTTAAAAAATTCATTAGAAAATCACAAAATATATCAGTCTGTGTGTAATGATTCTGCATAATATATGACTTTCACTTCTTCAATTGATTTACGGAAATAAATCAACTTTTTGTTGATATTTGAATTTATTGAGATGCACCTGTATGGCACAAGTTTAAGGCTTAGTCGCGACTGGACATGGCCGTGTGCAACTTACAACCCGTGTGCCTTGTGAGCATATTAAGACCTACGAAAAGCCTTGGTTGCTTGGGCTGGTCATCGTTTGTGTAGGATGTGTTGTGTGTGTAGTATGTGTGTGCGTATGATGTGTAGTATGTTTATTTCATAGTTTAGTTCATATCTGACCACTTGTTGAGTTGAGCCCATGACATGCATAATCCAAACTGTTCAGGTCAGTGAGATCTAGAAGTTTGATATGTATATGTGTAAGTATGTATGAGCTATGCAGTAAAATCTCCTGTGAAGGCCTTTATATATATTCTATAATAAAATTATATTGTTTCTCAGAAAGCAAGTAAACCTCAAGTGGAATTCAATTCATACAAACATCTTACTAAATGGAATTTGTATTTAAGCTTTTCTAAAAGTGATGACGGTGACAACTGTCCTCCAATATTTTCACAACTTGCAGTTCAGAGTCTACATAACTTGCATAACTGTCTATTTTTCTGTCTAGCAGTACACTAGTGATGGGTAGTTCATGAACGATTCAATCTTTTTTAACAAATCTTAAATGTGACTCAGAACGACAAGTAGTCTCGGAGAGTCAAACTACCCATTCGTTCATTTTCTACTGGGCGCGCATGCAAAGCATCGCTAAACGTCTGTAGCTTATGTACAGGAAACAGAATTGAACGGTTCTCAGCGAATCTTCCAAGTCCAAGTCATTTGTTCTTTTGTCACTTGACTCCGATAAACGCTATGAAATGCAATAGATTCAAATAGATTCATAACGAACGACTCAGACTAAAAGATATGATGGTGAGCTGCTCATTCTGTTTATAATATGTCCTTTGCAGCATTGTAATATTTTCATTACTGGAACTATAGCCAAAATTCGTGTATGTAGACAGTGTAACATTTTATTTTATTTCCGGTCAAAAGAACGGAATGAATTAAATGACTCAAAAAAAGATTCGTTCATTTTGATGAACGAGGTTCGAACAACCGAGTCACTAGAATGATTCAAACTTCCCATCACTAGAGGACACTGAATGTGAGGGACTTTTCTACACAGTTTAATATTTATGAAGGGTGCCAATAATTCTGTATGAATTACCCAAAATAAAAGGAGACCGAGAGAAATATACCTCTCCTCAGATGTTCAGCGCTGCGATTCCCCAAAATGGTGATAAATGTATCTTCATCTGTACCAAACTTCTTTTCTCCTGCTTCAAGGAGAGCCTGCAGTCACACACACACACACACATGAGATATAAATAGAAAGAATTATTAATGTTATTTAGTGATTTCCATAAACAGCAGCATTAGAGAGTAAAGCAGAAGTCACGCCAGGTTCAAACCATTAGGTCCACTAGATGTCAGTATTTTCCACACTCCTATAGTCTTGTTATATTTTAACTTTTCTACAATAAATCCTTACCTTCGCATCACTCTGTACATTTGCTTCTTGCACACCCTGCTGTCTGTTTGCCTAAAAACAAAATAGTTCTTATTAAAACAATAAATAAGATAGACACTCGTACCATTCTCCTTACTGATGTAATGTAATCACTGTCATTAAAAGTTCATTATAATAGTGCATGTCCTGCTGCCTAGAAACATTACCTGCAGCAAGACAACCAGCAGCTCCTTGAAGTCTCCAGTGACCTCACCAGTCACATCCTCCTCCAGGCTTTTACCATACTCTATAAAACACACACACTTTAGCTATAGCAACCAAACCAAACCTAGTCCTTTAAAAATTATTATTATTATTATTATGCACCTAACCAACAATCTGTAACTTGCACCCATACAAAAGTACACATGACACACTCCCGTACCCTGCTTGTAGGCGGCATTGATTGCCTGAATCTCACTGCAGGTTCTTGAAGCCAGGATGTGAATCAAAACATTTTCGGATGTTCCTGCACCCTGAAACAACAACAATAAAATCTCTGACCGAGCTGGGGGTGTATCCATCTAATTATCCATCTAATATAACCATATACAAGTAAGTAAGTGTGTGTGTGTGTGTGTGTATACCAAAGTAGCATGCTTCAGGCACTTCACATCATACATTGTAGGAGTGTCCAGCAGCGCCAAAATCACAGTCTCTAAGTGTCCTCCCAGCTCTGACTTCAGTTCCCCTGCCAAATCCTAAAGAGAGAGAGAGCGAGAGAATGGAGGTGTGTGCAAAATAGCTACCTCAAACACAAAACAAAATGGATTCACAGGAGGTTAAATAGGTTGACAGGGAAAAGGAGGACGACCGATGCGTTGAGGGCTGCAACTAACAATTATTTTGATAATCGATTAGTTGGGCGATTATTTTTTCGATTAATCGGATAAAAACTAAACGCTTCTTTAATTTGATGTTTTGTTTATAACTATATAAAACCATACTGTAAATCAGGGTATTACAGTAGTTATGTTAACTAAACTTTAAAAAATACAAAAGCCACATATAGAGTTTAATGATCTTTAATTTTTCATTTTAAACCTTAAATTAAAGACAAAGTTTGTTTTTGAGCAGTAAAACTCCTCTAAATGTCTAAAATATAAATAAATAAATAAATAAAAAAGCAAAACTCTTGTTGTGTTATATTGGATGGCCCTAGATGCGTCCTTCTGCTTGTTGAGGAGTGCATGGGGGATTTCTTTTTTGAATGAACTCACTTATGCTGACTTGTCTCTTCCTAAAAATTATATATATATATAAATAAATAACAGCATTTGAGTATGCAAAGTACAGCATTTTAACAATAATTGCAGATATTGCCAGCTGATAGAGAAGTAACAGCCAATCAGAAGCCGTGTGTGGAAGTCTGTGATTGGCTGGTTTTGTGGCAGTTTTGTGGCAGTTTTGTAACACTGGACAAAGTTGAGCGAGCGTACAGGCAGAGTCGAGCGCGCACAGAAAATAAATGTTGCATGCGCGTACAGAATCGAGAAGTCGCGTGTGCGCGGAGAACATGTTGAGTGAGCAGGGGAGACATTGCACACGCAGAATCGAGCTGTTGAGCGAGCAGTGGAGACGCTACACGCGCATATAGTGCTTTGTCTGCTCTCAAAATGTCAAACCGCGCACTCAGAATTGTGGCGGGAATATAACGCCATAGGCGCACACTTTTCCCTGCAGATGCTTCTATAACCTCCATTGTGTGAGTGGCTGTGTATCTGTGTGTATCTTTGTGCATCTTGTGGTCGCGCTCCTCAGTAACGTGAGCAGTCCAACTAATCGATAACGGAATTCAATGACAACGAATTTCATTATCGATAATTATCGATTTTATCGATTAGTTGTTGCAGCCCTAGATGCGTCCTCCTATAATTAGTTAAATGAATCACTTCAAGAGCATCACTAAATCTATATGCTTTACCTCGTTTAAATGAATACTGATTTTTTTTCAAACACATACTGTATTTTATTACTTTGTGTACAGAATTTTAGAAAACGTTTCTGTAATTAAAAAACTTGTCAAAATTGAATTGTGATGGCTCGATTCCCATCTCATCATCGCATCAAAAAAAAAAATCACCAGATGACAAACACATGCAGTACCCTGAAACTCCCATCCTTGCATGTAACAACAGAAAAGTATTACATATTGCTTTCAATTAATTCAATTATTCAGCCAGGATAACTCTCTTTATATATATTACTGAACTACAATTAATAATTCTTATTTACTAATCATCTAGTAACTACTGAATTAGACATTTGAGTGATGTGCTGGTTGTTTCATTGTTCTGGTGTTTGTTCTATCGGGACTGATATTAACTGTACGTCATGAGACAATGAAAAAAGGGAATCACAACAAAGTTTATAAAACATTACTGAAGTTAAAAAAAATGTTTAAAAAAAGATTTAGATTTCATCATGTTACAGAGGTGAGAAGAGGGGAACGTCTATTACCGCCGCGCTCACCGCCGCGACAAAACGACAGCGGCCAAAATAAATCAGTCCCATTTCAAAGTAATTCATGAAATGACCGCCAGGTGGCGCAAAGTGACATTTTTCGTCTTCTCGGTTTTAAAATATAATTAAGTCATAAAAAAGTCAAAACAATATGCTGTATCGTAGAAATACTACAGTAGTGGTAATTTCCACATCTGTGTATTTTATACAACAAGCATGAAAAACCTGAATCAGAGCTATTGATCTTTGCTGTACAATAATGAGTAAAAAAAAAAAAAAAACATTGAAGTTGAACATTAAAACAAGGTCACTACACTGTAAACCCTAATGCTCAAAGTAATTAAATACATTGAGTACTTATACAAAGCGAAATTTGTTCAGCTAACTTGAAAAGTGTCATTTCTACAAACTCAAATACCAAAAAGTTCTGAATACTCAAAATTATTACTCATTCAATTATTTAGGTAAACAGTACTCAGTGTGTTTAATTACTTTGAGCATTAGGGTTTACAGTGTACACGCGTAGGCTTTCTAATTACACATGATAAAGTCTAAAGGCTCATTGTGTTAACATTTAATTTGCTTAAATTCAATACTAATAAAATTTTATTCTACATTTGTACTGTAATTTTAGTACTGTGATTATGAATTCGTTTAAGTACAATTTTACCCTTGATTTTATCCGCTACTACATGTAGCTCTAAAGGAGCTGCGGCTCATTAATCCTTGAGAGAATGAACTAAGGTCTGACGCGTCGGCCTATAGTTATATAGCGCCACTCAGTGGTAAAAGCCAGCAACTGCATACCGTCGCCGTGAGGTGCGGCGACAAAACTAGAATACTGCTCGTCACACATCTGTACCTTTATACACAGTATTTACAGTTTACACGTTTGAAATATCTTTACCTTGCCATGCAGGGTCTTGAAGGCGGCCTTGATCTGCTGGCGCTGAGCGTTACTGCGAGACGTCAGCAGCTGCAGAATGGTTTTTTCATCAGTGCCTAAGCACACAGCACATTCCAGTGTTAATATTACATTAACATACAGTAATGTGCTTATGTTCTTCAGCTGTGCTCTWTACATACAGTACACTTCCATGCATAAGTAGTCACCACCAGGAGCCTTTTCATTTGAGATATTATTAACCATGTAATTCATTAATCACCATACTGTATTAGAAAACTAATCTAAGATTGCACAACTTTTTAAATGATTTAAATACAAAATGTGGAAGTGTTCACTTATGAACRGCACTGAACATCTTGCTAACCGGAAGCAGAAGAAGTAACATTTGCTTCCATAAATATGTTTTATTTAAGGCATTAAGAAAAGTGGTAGCGTAGTAGTCGCTGTGTTCCTGYTATTCAAATATCCAAACTGTCCACCCAGCCAGCCATTCAKCATTTCTCTCAATCAATCATCAACGCATTTTACTTTCACTTTTAAATCAGTGACTTCTGTTTAGGCGGCAGGGTGGTGTAGTGGTTAGCAYTGTCGCCTTGCACCTCCAGGGTCTGGGTTCGATTCCCGTCTCTGTGCGCATGGAGTTTGCATGTTCTCCCCRTATATWAAGCGGTATAGACGACGAGTGAGAGTGACTTCTGTTTATTGTAACATGACAAAATGTGGAAAAGTTCAATGGCTATGAATACTTTTGCAAGGCACTGTACTAACTAAGACTACATAACACTTAAGCTAAACTTAAGTTAGCTGTTTAACTTATTTGGATATACCAGTGCTACATTTATAAGAGTTTACATTTGTCTAATTTGTCTTTAACAGCAGTTTGTGGCAGT
>QMIH01000425.1:260833-272513 GCA_003987875.1 Clarias batrachus | reverse complement strand
GGTGAACAAAATTTTTTTTTTTTTGTAGGTACGAGGATCACTTTTATTAAACGGATTTCAATTGAACATTCATGAGAACGTATTAAATGTACAGGGCCATCTGTTATTTTTGTTTGTTTCCCAAGGCCCCCCTCCCCTCTCCATCCAAGCTTCAAAGTAGCATATCTTCTTTACCTGTAGTTTTTATGTGATGTGTGCACAAACAGTGAAATGTAAAAAGATTCAATAGTATATTGAAAAATGAATTCAGATAAGTGTATTTTCTTTCATTGAGCATCGGGTCATTTAGTTAACATGTCTAGCCCTACRTTGTGTTTTGATTAAAATGTGTTTGCAGATGGCAGAATGAAAGGACCTGTAAACCATGGTGCAACAAAACCAGACAGCTTTGTCATGGTAATGGTTAATTGAAACTTTTTTTTTGTGTGTGTGGGGGGGGTGGTATTAAATTATAGTAGTATGAACTGAATACTCAAACATCTCTCTATCTGTAGGATGCTGCAAAGGTATGTCGTGGATTTACAGAGCGAGAGAAAGGGGAGGTGCGATTCTCTGCTGTGGCACTTTGTAAGGCCTGAAGATGAGCTGTACCCAACGCTGATCAAATGACCAAAAATTCACCCTCCCTTACAGGCCAGAGCACATCAGTCCTGCACAGTTCACACAAACTGCCTGCTTCTGAATCTCACATACTGTTCAATATTTTCTCTGCCTTTCTTCATAGCTGTCAGGCCTCTGTTCTGTTTGTAAGTTGTTTATATTTGAACAAGTTGCCTAATTGACACATGCTCTTGTGATTTGGTTCAGTTCTAAATAAGCTTTCAGCTTCTAAACGTAATGCTGATTGGACTGGAATTCGGGTGCGCGCCTCACCAGGAAGCGTCTGTAATCTGGTATTAAGTGCTATGCTGATCTATAAAGCGAAGAATGCGGGGGTTTCACTGAGACTGTGTAGTGCAAATATTTCCCATTCTGGCTAACAGGGAAACTATTCTCTTTTTGTGGTCACTGCTAATGTAGTTAATAAATAAATGTGAAGAAACTGTTTAACAGTTGTGTGTGTAATTTTTAAATGACGTGCAAATCACATAAATAAGGGCTAATCTAAATGAACATGATAAAGATGGCCAGGTCAGTAAAACATCAGATATTACTGTAGTCTTAATTAAACTGGCAAATACAAAAATGTGATTTAATAGGTTTTCTTTCAAGGCAGCATGGTGGTGGTTGGGAAGTGTTCTGCATGTTTTCCCTTGTGCTTGCAGGGTTTTCCTTGGGTTCTGCTGGTTAATGAACCGGTATCTCTAAAGTGACCAGACACTGCCCATTGTCACCACCATTTTTAAAACCTCACACGGATGTTTTTCAAAGTTCACATTCGTTACTTRAATTCAAATTCCCACTAGTGGCTTACGTGATGTCCTATCCGGGTTGAAATCATGCTTTGCCAGGATATTTGAAGTCAAATTAAGCCGTGTGTAGAGACCGTGTTTGTACAGTACGTGCCATGCAATGGATTGGCACCCCGTCCTGGGTATCACCCGCCTTTTGCCCAAAGTCTCCTGCGCTACTCGTGCCCCTGTACAGGATCGGCGCTATAGAGGATGAATTAACTAGCTTCAAAACCTCATCAGCGATCAATTCACCAAAATGAGTGAATAAACGATTAAAATTGTTTTTGAGTGAGGAAAGGTGACCCTTTAAGGTAAAACGTGCAAAGTGTAGCTGATTCAGTATCCTGTGATCAGAGGTTCATTATCAATCATAAAAACAGCGCAGCACTTTCTAAACCAGGAGCGCGCGCGAGAGGAGGGCTGCATTCCAAATGCATTGCCAACGTCTAAATAGGTGCACTCCGTATGGCGCGAAAGCCTGCACTACGTAGTGCACGACATGTCCATTGGAGATGCATTTGGTCGCAGCAGACGGAGGGAATCGGAGCGATAACGGAACTCCTCCATTGTTTTCGTGCACACTGCTGTCTTCTGGCATTGGCTGAGCGCGGAGCTGCGTCTCTCTCTCTCTCTCTGCCCCTGCATCGTATTTTTAGCTCAGACTGTGCTGAGCACTGCGCTGGTGCTCTGGGTGCAAATTACAGCAGCTCGTGCGGCGGCAGCAGCTCATCGGCACCATCCAGGCTATCAGGATTTGTTTGATTCAGTGCTGCGGGGAATCGGGACTGTGCGCGGACTTCTTCCTTTGCAAATGGCCAGTGCTGATGAGGGCTCCGGTTCCCGACCGGATCACCATGAAGCCGCCGAGTGCAGCTCCGGACCTGCTTTCCAAGAGGCGCAGAAATGGATCGAGGTCAGTCAGGTGTCGCGCGCGCTKCCTTCAGTGCACGTCATGTTTATGTATTTTTGTGGAATTTTAATRTAAATGCGGCATGAATCTATTGCTGAAGACCTGTTTTGTATTGTACCGTCACCTGTTGTGTGTGTGTGTGTGTGTTTGTATCTGAGTGGTAGATGGATATGGCCTGCCAGTACCAGTGAGCGCGTGCGTCGGGTTACGGCGGCAGGCGGCACGCGCACAAACAGCGCAGCCGTGATATCACGTGCGATATATTCGCGCGGGTGAAGTCAAGTCTCCTTCGCACGTGGTCGTATTTAATTGATTAATGATAATAATAAATTACAAAATATGCAGTAGTACCCAGTTTTATTGTAGAATAAATAGTCAGCCCAAGTGTCACGTCAATTTATAGCCCAAACACAAATATCCAGATCTTTCTAATGACACACACACACGTATGTACTGTATATTTGGACAAAAATGTTTGGAAAAAACAGTTAAGTATTGAATTCAGGTGTTTCAATCAGGCCCATTATCCCCTGTGAAGGGCATCTTAATGCTTCAGCATACCAAGACATCTAGGACTAAGTTATACTTCCAGCTTTGTGGCAACAGTTTGGTGAAGATGCATTTCTATTACTACATGACTTTAACCCCAGTGCACAAAGCAAAGTCTATAAAAACATGGTTTGATGAGTTTAGTGTGGAAGAACCTGACTGKTCCTAACACAGAGCCCTGATCCTGGAATGGAGATTGTGAGCCAGGCCTTCACATCCAACATCAGTGTCTGACCTCATAAACACTACAGGATAAATGGGCATGAATTCCCACAGAAACACTCCAAACTCTTGTGGACAGCCTTCCAAGAAGGGTGGAAGCTGTTATAGCCAACTCTATATTGAAGTATATGTATAGGTTAGGCCAAATATGTTGTCCGTATAATGTATACATAAGACAATATATTGTTTATTAGGTAGTTTACCTTTAACACACAGCATTGGATTTGGTTATCTGTTCTTGTAGCCTGATTTCCAAAAGTGCCAATTCAATAATGAATTTTTCAAAAGTGTCCTAGACACATTCAACAGAAGCCAAGCATGACCAAATTATTAAGATAGACCTTTTGCCTAACCTGGACACTTRCTGTACAGCTGAAAACTGTCCTTTGATGTAAAATTGAAGGTCAGAGATATTGCATGGAATACCTGACAGAATGTCATATTACACTAATAAGGTAACAAATGAGAATTTCAAGAGTCATGATGGTTTTGTGATTAGTATTGCTGCCTCTCACGTCCAGGGGTTTGAATCTCAWCTCCAGTCTGGAGTGTGTGGATTTTGCATGTTCTCCTTGTGCTCAGTGGGTTTGGGCGCAAGTGCTCCAGTTTCCTCTACAGTCCAGACATGTGTTATAGGCTGTTTGGTGTGTGTGTGTGTGTGTGTGTGTGTGTGTGTGTGTGTGTGTAGGTTGCCAGGAGGTTGGAGTCCTCAACAATGTATTATGTCCTTTACAGCAGGGAAGGCAATCGCATGAAGTCATAGGTCACTCCAGCCAAAGATCATTCACTGTAGATGGCTTGAATGAATGAACGTTTCTTAGAATGTTTCTCTTGACCTTTTAGTCATTCAAATGCRTCTTCAGTGTACGTAGGCCAAAATATCAAAAAAATTGCCTGCTTTTGTTTTTTTATATTTATACTGGCAAATATTTTTTTCCTACTCATTCAAGCCGTCTTGACTAAATGATGGTTTGCTGGAGTGACCAGTAATATGAAATCATAGGTCACTCCAGTTAACCATCATTCAGTGTAGATGGAGTGAATAAATGTTTCACTTCATAGTCTTTTTAGACTTTCAAATGCTTCTGGTATGTGTTTTCTACAAACAAAAACAAAAAAAAAATATTTTTTTTTCATTTTTATACTAGCTAGGACTTAAACAAGATTAGATTTTTCCCCTTTTGTGACATATAATATCAACTTGTTGCTTCGCTTTGTTACATAGACACTGAAGTGACATAAAGGGAGTTTAAGGTATGAAAGAAATGGGGATTTCATCTTTAACATCTGGGGAGGGTGGGAGACCTGACATCTGTATTAACTTGTTAAAAAAAGGGTCATTTATGAGACCTTTAATTTCAAACATAACTACATGCTAAATGCTAAAGTCCATAAGGAGACAGTTTTCTGCTTGTTT
Source organism: Clarias batrachus (assembly GCA_003987875.1). Lineage (NCBI taxonomy): Eukaryota > Metazoa > Chordata > Actinopteri > Siluriformes > Clariidae > Clarias > Clarias batrachus. The sequence goes on along the minus strand of QMIH01000425.1, from coordinate 268,021 downwards.
AAGGCGTATTTTTAACTGCCACTATCTACACTACTCACCAACACCAAGTCATAAAGCCATAAATGCACATTTCTATAACTGTGTTCCACTATTAACAATAGACATAAGCAGTAGTATCATTTGTAATAAAGGTCTAAAAGGTCTTGTTTCCCCTCACCAATCGGTTCTTGTTGCCATGGTAACTAACTCACAATCATAGCGCCTCAAAAGTTCTACAATTACATCCCGTTTGCGCTATGTGCCAGTGTACTCTATTCATAGATTCTGATTGAAAGTTTCTCTTCGTCTTATCTCAGGGGTAGAAGATGTGCAAGATGTAGGCCTCGCTATAAATACCGCGACCTGTTTTTAGGTGAAGTTGTAGATCTTAACTACATGCTTGTGTGGTGCGTAGTATGTGCTGTCGCTCGCCACCTATTTCACTTCTACGGTGGGATGCATTCTTTAATGCATTGGTGAGAACGAGGCGTGAGGAGGTCTCTCTCTGTCTCTCTCTCTTTTTATCTGTCACTCTTGTGTCTGTCAGGCTACCGACCGGAAAGTAGAACAAATCAATTTTCATTCCAGTTTTTTGTCTCTCTTGCTGAAACCCTGACCCTAATTCTTTTTTTTTTTTTTTTTGGTCAGTACGGCTTCTCTCTCTCTCGCTTTCTGTATGTTCGCTTTATCTGTGGGAGGTATTTTTGCTAGTCCACCTAGTTTTCTACATGTCTGTTTTGTTGAAATAAATTTATTTACAGTACCAGTCAAAGTTTGGACACACATTTGGATTTATTTTCTATATTCTGGAACAATACTGGATTTTCTTGTATTAAAACTATGAAATAACACATGGCATTAGGTAATTAAGCAACAACACCAACAGTCAGTTGTTACTTCAAAAGGTTAGCTGTCCTTCAACAACAGTATTGTCAAGTGAATTTGCAAAACCCATTAAGCTCCATGATGAAACTGGCCCTTATGAAGACCTTCCCAGGAAATCAAGACCAAAATGTACCTCTGCTGCAGAGGAGAAGTTAATTTAGAGTTACCAGTTACCTCAGAAATCACCTCAGCACCTCAGCCGTTATAAAGCTTTACAGAGCAGAAGTAGCAGATACAGCTCAATATCAACTGTTCAAAGGAGATTATTGCATATTTTGGATGCCTTTATCATTGCTTCACAGTGTAGAAACAAATACAAATACAAGATCATCCAATAGAAATTGCGTTGAATTATTTTAATATTAATAAATACTTTAATTACTTAAGTCGATCACCTAAAAATACTGCTTCAAGGTTGGGTTTAGGATTAGATGTTAGGTTTAGGTGTATCGGAGCATGTATTAGTGTAATAATTATGTCAAAGCAAAGTCCTCAGAAGGGTGATAAGGTGTGTGTGTGTGTGAGTGTGTATGTGAGTGTGTCTGTGGCGGTATGTCAGGGGTAAATGCAGAAGCAGCTGTGATGGGGAGTGCTTCATAAATAGCCAGGCTGAAATAGCTCAGCACCCTGCTGCTTCCAAAGAGCTGTTAACAGCGTTAGAATGAACACACACACACACACACACTGGGGTGATTTCCTCCCAGCGGATAGAATGTAGCTTTTGGAAGGACGTGAAATTTTCTGAAGTGATCATGTCTCCTGCAGCTACCATGTGTTTTTTTATCCAACACAGGAAGTGGAATTATGGGTAACCGAATCTGGTCGACCTCATTCAATCCCCATGAGTGTATGAGAACGGGCCAGGGTGTGACATTGTTCAGATATTTTGACGTGAATATGCTCAGAGCAGCTGCCCTGCTCTGAAACGAACAGTCGCAAGCTATCGCGTTTCGCTTTATCACGTTACACGAGCCTCGAGGTTCTTCTCCTTCAGCCTATCGGGTTACAGAGTGTTCGATACCCGGGTGAAGCACGGGAACACGCGTTATGATCAAGACTCAATTCGATTAGTGTTCTCTGTAGATAATAAACGTATGCTGTGTGTGTTCTGAGAGAAAGAGAAAAAGAAGAGCTGATACCGTATTGATCAGTACAGATGCGATTATGACGTGTAGCTTCTGATTCTTTCTCTCTACCTCACACACACACACGGATTAAAGGGGACAGCTGTTGCGCTGGGAAATGCTAGATAGGAGTAGCACGACGGTAGTGCTGACACGACCTTGCAGATCCRCATGCTCTCATCCTTCAGTCATCAGCATGAAAACATGCTTTAATAAGAAGAATATCGGTCAACTAAAAGTTGCAAAGATCAGTTACAATAAAACAAAAAAAAAAACATGCAGCCACAATAAAAGTAAAAGTAATAAGGAATATGCAAAAGACCAGAGGATGCCGCTTTTCTTACCTCGGCATGCTGAATTTGTCATTTGTTTTTACTKTAAGAATTGGAAGTTTAAAGGCAGTTGTTAGGTTAAAAACACAACAGGAATAACATTTTACATAATTGTACCGATGTTGGATATTTAACACTGCATCAGGACAGAAGACTTCCTCTCATTTCATTCCTGTTCTCATCATAACATTTATTGTTAAAGTTCTAGTTTGTAGGTTGTTTGACAGCGTCATAGTTCAAAATCTTGAAGTCATAAAGAAGTTGCAACTACTAAGATTAACTATTTTTAGAAGTCACATAAATTAGACAGTATTTGTCTGTTTTGATTGGTGGCAACCTCTTGGGYTGCGTTCCATTTCTCTGCAGGGAATGTCGGATAAGGGAATTTCCCTCCTTGTTGTTGCTAATGTGGAAGTTTTACACCGCGGAAATGAAATATGGAATATTTATTGAAATCAAAACTGATATCGTTATAAAATATTCTATTGAAACGTGTATAAGTTAGTTAAATGATTTGATTCATTTACAAAATGTATGAAGAAATGATTACAGACAAATTACTAGTCTATATAGCAGTTATCAATTAAATGTAATAAAAAATATTGTCATATTAATATTATATCATCCTCATTAATGTTTCATTCTCTTTTCTGGAGACCCATTGTTCACTTGTTCCCAACACCGTTTACAGTTCCCTTTAAACTGAGCAGTTTCACTCCCTGTGGTTTGGAATAGCACTTAGCGTGGCTAAACACTCTGTAGTGCACTTCTCAGGGCTCTAAAAGTAAGTCAATCCCCATAGAAACCCCATGTCCAACTTCACAATAGAAATAAACATTTGCTTCCTGGTACAGAAAAAAAAATACAAAAAAACAAAACACGGTCACAGTAGCTAGATTTCTCATTCATCTCATTCAAGCTAAAGCTAAGCTAGCAAGCTTGGGATAAGTAGGTGCGTACCAACCAACAGCCAGGCACAATCTGGCTAACTTACCAAATGCTAAGACGGTCAATGTTAATTTATATGCTAAGCTAGCAAGCTTGAGGTAATTAAGTGTGTTTCAACCAACAGCCAGGTTCAAGCTTGCTAGCTTACCTTTTAGCTTTGCTAAAATGTTAAGATGGCCAATGTTAATTTATATGCTAAGCTAGCAAGCTTGAGGTAAGTAGGCGTGTTCCAATCAACACCCAGACTCAAGCTCGCTAGCTTATCTTTTGCTAAAACCCTAAAACAGTCAATTTTAATTTATATGCTAAGCTAGCAAGCTTGAGGTAAGGTGTGTTCCAACCAACARCCAACAGGTTCAAGCTTGCTAGCTTAAAATGTTAAGATGTCCAATGTTAATTTATATGCTAAGCTAGCAAGCTTAAGGTGATTAGGCGTGTTCAAATAACAGCCAGACTCAAGCTTGCTAGCTTACCTCTTAGCTTTGCTAAAATGCTAAGATGGCCAATGTTAATTTATATGCTAAGCTAGCAAGCTCGTGGTAAGTAGGCGTGTTCCAACCAACAGCCAGGCTCAAGCTTGCTAGCTTATCTTTTAGCTTTGCTAAAACCCTAAGACAGTCAATGTTAATTTATATGCTAATCAAGCAAGCCTGAGGTAAGAAGGTGTGTTCCAACCAACAGCCAGGTTCAAGCTTGCTAGCTTACCTTTTAGCTTTGCTGAAATGTTAAGATGGCCAATGTTAATTTATATGCTAAGCTAGCAAGCTTGAGGTAATTAGCCAGGCTTAATTTTTTACGACAATTTTCCCAGTTATGGATCATGGCGATGACTGGAGCCCCCTCAGTTGAGCTCTTCAGAAAACCTACAGGTCCAGTTTTTTTTTTACAGTCTATAGTACTGTAAATCCGTGGCCAGGTAAAATTCAGTTCTATTCAATTCAAGTTTATTTGTATAGCACTTTTACCACCTGTACTTATCGCGAAGCAGCTTTTCAGAATCAAAAGAAAATTATGGATCTTTGTACGAAATGTGAAAAATGTGCATGAATCTAAAAGATTAGCGTATCCCTAGCATCATCAGTGATGCCTTTTCATTTACTTCTACTCTATTTCTGGATGCGGCGCTGTTCACATGCAGTCTTTGTGCTATCCTGAGTTTTCTGCGCACTCTTTGCGGCGCTGCCGTTGTCGTTAAACAAGTTCATCCTGTTTTCCTTAATGTGTCAGTCTTGGCTTTGCATACTGAGCAAACAGTCCTGTTTGCTCCATGATCATTGTTTAAAATCCAAAATTCATATACACTAATGTAATGCTTAAGTTCAAACTAAAATCTAATGTCATTTGTCAGTGTCATTTGTCATTTGTACTTTAAATGGACAATGTCCACTCCAGTGTGTGTATAGTCTGTTTACTTTCAGTTTCTTCTCCTAATGCATTTGTAGGGGAAAAAAAAGTCTGGTAGGCGAAATAATTCACATTGTTAATGTTCATCACCCTCACAACTCACTCGAGCGTAGATCAGATCTACAGTGCGTGTCAGTCAGTGTATTCACCTGATCACGAGTGTCACTGATGCACTGCAGGAATCTACAGTCCGGGTTAGAAAGAAATCGTCCCCAGATGCACATCTTTATTTCATTCTGTGTATTTTTTTTTTATTTTTATTTCGTGAAGTAATACCTTATATTAAAGTCTTTCTCTCTTAATCCGTGATTGCACATCACATCAGTCTCTGACTGTGCAGCACTTTGGATAACAGCACCTGCCTCATGAATAAATGTAAATATAATGTAAATCAAGTTTACTACACACCCCTCCCTTCGACCTGCCTTTTCTAAACCTTTATAACAAAGATGTGATTTAAGTGGTTCAAGCTATACTATGCTATAAAATACACTCGATTTATTGGCGTAGGATTTCCCAATTTATTTTTCAAGCTAATAGAATAAATGCACAAGGTGTAATTTAAAAACATAACAACAAAAAATAGTTTTTTCTTTGTTAAACATCTGTTCATATAGTCTATTAGCCTGCGATTATGCACAGTGCCATGAAAAAAAAAATCTAAAATAAACCTTTTTTATTTTTTAATGATTTATTTTTGCATATTAGTCACATTTAAATGATTGAGATCATCGAATACTTTTGATTTCTTGATTCAATAAGTCTGGCAGTAATCAGGCCTGGGTGTGGCAAGTGAAATTCTAACAAAAATCACAGTTCATTCCTGATAGCAAGGGAGACGATTCATTTTTTTCACATAGTCCCAGGTGGGTTTGGACAGCATTTTTCCCCCCTTAATAAATGACATCATCATTTAAAATCATGACACTGTACAGTATCTGCTATACACGTTCCTATGTAAGTTGTTCCTATGGAAACAACAGTGTCTGCAAGAATGGCTGCATTAATATAAACTTTGAATTGAGCCAGAACTACTGGCAGAGCTACAGTCGACTCGGATTAAATAATTTAACAGCGCTGTGCTGTCAAAATAGATTTAAATTAATTTAAAAAGTGCCAAACTGACAACCTTGAACGTTTCTCTCTTTTTTCTTTTTTTTTCAAAATACTGTTTCCTGGAATTCTATTATAAAAAAGTAAACTGCAGTGCAAATTTTCTATGTGGAAATAGTTTCTTGACCTGGTATTACTGCTACAGTATCACAGTACCCCTTAATTAGAGGGTTTTATTTATCAGCTGCTTTTGTAGACTGCTATGATGCACAGGTGGGTCGAGTCCAATCTGCCAGGGGATTGTTTTTTTTGTTTTTTTTTTAATCACACCGCGGCCTACTTCCAAAGAATTCTGACCAATCCTGCCCACTCTAGTAGTTATTTCTGGCCACAACCGTCTTTGATGAGCTTGGTTTGGTCTAAATCTACCCGTATTCAGTATGTACTCTACTTATCCGGTCATTAATTCATCCTTCCATCGTGTGTACCCTGGGTATGATTACAGCGGGCCTGGAGGCCGACACAAGATGGGGTAATTTTAGTAAAATTAACTTGTTTAACATCGATTAGCTGCAAGTGCTCAGTTCCATTGGTCATTGTTTATAGTACACCCTCATCAGGGAGTGGTGAAGAGACTCAGCTCAGTGGCACAGAGAAACCCCACCAGCAACTTGTACTGTACGTATATTGGCAGCATAATTGAAGAACGACACATGTATTGATGCTCACAAGCCCACTTGTGTCGTAGACTCCGAATAGACTCGACACAGAAGCATGAAGAAAGAAACAAAGAAAGCACAGTGACTAAACATTCCTAACTGTAGATCTAAGAAGTCAAATTGAAAGTGATGTCAAACGAAGACGACCACTCATGGCATAAACAAAGGAGCACCTCAAACTTTGAAGGGGTTATGCTATTATTAAACGTAGCTGGTTACATAGATTGAAAGGAAACAAGTTAAACGCACCAGTTTGTCTCAAAAGCATGTGATAATTTTCTTATGCTGTGATCGATTTTCTGATCGTTTGCAGTAGTGACAGCTGTCATTTAATCAAAGCTGCATAGTGGACAGTCCTCGCATTTAACAAAAACGTGTTGTGGAAAATGTTTTTTAACAATAGTAATAATCTGAGAGAGTTTTGCATGCGATATGGAAATACCGTTGCAAAAGAGAAAATAATTGAACACCATACGGTATGTAATCAGAACACTATTCACAAACACCATGCAAGTATATCAATAATAAAATACCTTTATGAATTGTTGGGACATTTGCATGCATTTTCTCATATTTGAATATCTGTCTTTGTTTTTTAATCAGTGTCCTCTAAAAGGTAACATATACTGTCCTGACCTGGAAAAAGCTTTGATCTCTGCTTAGCACCTCGATTTAAAAGTGGCACAGAGAAAAGCCTGGAGTCTAGACCTTTAAATGATTTGGTCTCCTAATGCATCAAGAGAC
>QMIH01000425.1:213834-254990 GCA_003987875.1 Clarias batrachus | reverse complement strand
CTGCCAGTCCTGCTACATGGAGTCGTATAGTTGTCAATTAGCTCTCTCGTTGTGTGCACGTRTGTGCGTGTGTGTGATTTCGCATGACCTACTTTCAAATTTGTTGTCAAATACATATTAGAGTGCCCGAGAGTTCTTTCTGACCTCATGATCTGCAAAACTACTTAACTATAATCCAGATTGTGTGTGTTTCTGTGTGTGTGTGTGTGTGCGTGTGATTTATTATTTCTTTTTTGTTCATTCAGTTATTAAATGGAAATGTATGTGTTTGAGTGAGAGTGAGACCTAATTTCCGTTTTAGCCCTGGTTTCCCTCCAATATTTGAATTCCCAACTCGCTCTTCTCTGGCTGATTGAGGAGAAAGTGACCTGATTCCAGCGGTAGAACCGAGTGTTAGTGCTTTGCGCGGTCAGCGGCTGCCAACCTACACACCAGGAAACGGCTCCCAGACCGAAGCGCTTGCGTAAACCTCTGCGTGTGTGAAACTTCTGCAGCATGTTCCATATCAAGCCTATGCTATTAATGTAATCGAAACATAATTGGGTAATAAAATCATCACTGTGCTGCCTTTCATTAGAACAGAAATAAAGTATAGCTGATTTAGATTGAGCGTTTCTAGAAGGGAAACCGTGAAGGTCCGTCCCCAGTGTAAACTCACACTCATGGCCAGTGAATCGAACCCCAACCCTGGCGGTGCAAGGCGACAGCGCTAACCGCTAGGCCCACTGTGCCACCCTTCGCTATCTCGTGCCAGTTAACCTGTGCTGTCTGTAGCCCCTGGATCCTTTTCGTGTTGTTCTGCTGTTATCTGCCTTATGCAAAATTCCTTTTTTAACTCAAACAAGACGGTTAGATTTCCCCCATTGTGAACACACATAAGAAGACGTCCTCTCCCGGCTTGTTGCTCAGCTCTGCTCTTCTCTGGAGGGGTGTGGCTCAGCAGTAGCACATTTACATAGATGTGTTTGGAGGGAGTTTGAGTTTATGAAAAAATGGAATTTCAACTGGAGCATTAACACACACACACACACACACACACACACACACATTTTGGGGAAACTCTCAGACCTTTGTTAACTTGTTAAGAAATAGCAAAGTATGGGACCTTTAAGGTTTAACGTACTGTATTGCACAGTCTAAGATGCTTTTTTTTGCTCAACACTGTTGTGTAGCGTGGTTATTCAAGTTATCATAAAGGACAGAAAAAGGACAAAAGCATGTTACGTACCAAAATGTATATAAAAACTAAGGTATTTAAGGGATGATACAGTCAATTGACAAATGACAGTCAACTGCTGACAAAGGCCTATAATAGGGCAAATCAGGATATCGTGAATCACGTCAGGAACTGTACTCCTGACATCACTCAGAGTTGGGTGGTTACTGAACTTTTGTCAAATGCAAATCACATGCAAACTTCCACCAGGCACTTGATCTCAGTCCATCTGCAGAGAGAGAATGGGAGAATCATTGTCAACAAAACACCCAAAAGTGTTTCATCATCAAATGTCAAGCGGAGCTCAGTTGTATTGATRTAAGAATCTATGTTGCAAGGAATCTTCCTTTCTATGTCATTTAGAATTATATAATTTTCTTTACTTTCTGTTATCGATTATTTACACCATATAATATGCAAAACACTTTCCGCAGTGACTGCAAGAGGCCTGATTAGGGCATTTCGATTACATGCGTTGATATGTCTTAATGTTGCAGACACATGTCCCCAATTTTGGTCCCCAATTTTGCAGACACATGGTGGAATACGAGACTTTATCCCCAAAAATCTGAAGCCGATCAACTAATGTGGTAATTTTTTTTGCTCTGCGATCTGTGTTGGAGTGAAATGACTCAACACAGCACGAGCATCTCAAAAGAAGATTTTCCTTTCAGTCTGACCTCAAAAGGACAAGACAGCAGCCTAAGTGTGTATTAGAGTGAGCTTAGTCTGAGCCTTAGGGGGTGTCAGTGTCTGGAAGTCATTTCAGACAATGCACAAACTTTGTTTCTGAAAAATGAAGTCTTGCAGAAGTGCCAAAGCATGCAATTCCTCAAATGTCCACTGAGGTTGGGTTTGGGCTCCATAGCTGCAGGGGTTGGACAATGAAACTGAAACACTGGCCAATTTGGTGTTGGAGATTTCATGGCTAAATTTGACCAGCCTGGTGACTAATCTTCATTGATTGCACATTCCACCAGTAAGAGCAGAGTGTGACGGTTTCATTAACAAAGTAATAGCACAGTTTTGCTTAAAATATTGCAATGTACACAACTTTATGGGTGACATATCAGAGTTCAAAAGAGGACATATTGTTGGTGCGCGTCTTGCTGGGGCATCTGTGACCCAGACAGCAAGTCTTTGTGGTGTATCAAGAGTCACAGTATCCAGGGTAATGTCAGCATACCACCAAGAAGGAYGAAYCMCATCCAACMGGAGTAACTGTGCACGCAAGAGGAAGCTGTCTGAAAGGGATGTGCGAGTGCTAACCCCGATTTTATCCAAAAAACATAAAACCACAGCTGAACAACTCACTRCAGAATTAAATATGCACCTCAACTCTCCTGTTTCCACCAGGACTGTTCAAAACTGCTATAGCCAAACCTTTGGTCACTCGTGCCAATGACAAATGTCGGTTTTAATGGTGCCAGCAGGGAAAATCTTGGGCTGTGGACGATGTGAAACATGTATTGTTCTCTGATGAGTCCACCTTCACTGTCTTTTCCACATCCGAGAGAGTTACGGTGTGGAGAAGCCCTAAAGAAGCGTACCACACAGACTGTTGCATGCCCAGAGTGAAGGCATGCGGGTGGATCMGTGATGGTTTGGGCTGCAATATCATGGCATTCCCTAGGCCCAATACTTGTGCTAGTTACTGCCAAGGACTTCCGAACCATTCTGGAGGACCATGTGCACCCAGTGGTTCAAACATTGTATCCTGAAGGCGGTGCCGTGTATCAGGATGATAATGCACCAATACACACAGCGAGACTGGTGACAGAGTGGTTTGATTTACATGAAAGTGAAGTTGAACATCTCCCATGTCCTGCACAGTCACCAGATCTAAATATTATTGAGCCACTTTGGGGTGTTTTGGAGGAGCGAGTCAGGAAGCGTTTTTCTCCACCAGCATCACGTAGTGACCTGGACACTATTCTGCAAGAAGAATGGCTCAAAACCCCTCTGGTCACTGTGCAGGACTTGTATCTGTCATTCCCAAGACGAACTGATGCTGTATTGGCCGCAAAGGGAGGCACTACACCATACTAATGAATTATTGTGGTCTAAAACCAGGCGTTTCAGTTTCAATGTCCAACTCCTGTAGCTTTCCCATTTGTACAGGGTTCATTTTCATGTAAATCATCAGTTAAAAATTACATTAGGCCATAAAGTTATGCATAATTATGGTATGGRCAATTGGTGTGACCGCTGCATTGCAGGTGTCAAACTGTTAGTTGTCTACTGTGCATCACTTTATCTAACTTGAATCATTGTAGTTCAAATTACCACAAGATATAGTTCTTGACACCGGACCACGCCACTGTAGTATTTGAGCTAAGCTAAAGCTAAGTTCATTAGCTTGTGTGTGGTAACTGAGTTAGGTATTGTAGGAGGTTCCAAATACCAGCCAGGGTCTGTTTGCCATTTATGGGTTAACTGGGGGTTTATGGGTTAACTGGGGGTTTATGGGTTAACTGGGGAGTCAGCTTCTGCCAAGATGCCGACAACAAGACCTCCCACATTTGAGCTTCAGCGCCGCTCTTCAGAAAACCTGTGTCTGGCAATGCCGGCGGGTTATCAACTGTTTGTTTATGTGCATATAGACTTTTAAAACAAACGACGTAAAGTTAAAGTTTGAAATTTCTGCTTCTGACATAGAATTAATTTCAGTTATAAGTGCATGAGCCTTTCTCAGATTATTCATACATTATTCATTATTCATACAGTAAAATGTCACTGTTTTTTTTATTTTTTGTTTTATTATTTGTTTTAGCAAAGCTGTGCTCAAGTTTTTTTTACTATTATTATTACTATTATTATTTATTATTATTATTTTTAAAAATCAATAAAAAAACTATATATATTTTTAACTTGCTTTTTTTTCCATATAAATTTCGTCTCTGTATGCACACCATACATGGCCGCTGGAATGATCAATTCTGGACAGTTATTTGTTTCATGGGGGGAAATTTTTTATTTGTAAAATACACATTTTTATGAGAATATGCTTAAATAAAAGTTTAAATATTAAACATCCAAGCATCCAAAGAGAGAATTATCAGTAGATTAACCGTGAATAATAACTGTTCGACTATCATTAGATTAATCAGGGTTAAAAAAATAACATGGGATACAAGAACAGACTTTATGCAAATGAGAACGATATTTCTTATATCACAGAAACCTTGATTAATTTTTTTTTATGGTAATTCCAATTCATATCCCTTTGTTTTGTATTAACATGCTAATTTTAATATGTTTCCAGGAATAGCTCATTCACAAGGACATTTGGCAGATGATCTAATACAGTATATAATTGCGTAATTATTTCAGTTTATATGGAACATGTCTTAACCATTAACATTTTTCTTTAAAAAAACTATATTCTCCGGGAATTCTTAAACAAGAACTTTTGGTAAAACTTTCAACCCTTATCACAACTTAATTGAAAATATTGACAACCCTTCCAATGCATCCTCACCATTAACCCTGATAAGACAACACTTTGGAAAGCTTTGAACGTCCTTGTGTCATGTGGACTCAAGTGTAAGGCTAGGACTGACTGAAGAAAGACAAATGAGACATGTGGGTAGACAAATCTGCTCGACGGATATTGTGCTATATGAAAGAACAATAGCGCATTCTTTGCAGTGAGAGGTGTGTGTGTGTGTGTGTGTGTGTGTGTGTGTGTGTGTGCGTGTGTGTGTGTGTGCATTCTTTCGTCTGTGCTGTTTCACTTTGCTTTCTGAGTAACTGCTTTTGAATGCATATGAATGCAAAGCGCAACAGCACAAGAATTCGTTACCATTTTCATTTTTGGCAAGAATATCTTTCAGCGAAAAAAAAAAAAAAACATGAAGCTTTTCATTTATTATTTGATTTCAATCCTGAGTTTCCTGATAGCAGGTTCATGATAATGTACATATTTATGAGTCTCTTTTAAACTTGCAGAACCATATTTCACACGGATGTAGCCATCATACAGTATTAAATCAAGTATCAGATTACATTTTGCGTGATTTCAAATTCCTGGTTCCATAAGTTTATATAGTTTATTGCTGTGTCCTGTCCCGGTTGCTGAGATATGGCAAGTGCGAGTTTGTTTACGAGGATCATCTCAAAAAAACAGTCAAAATCCCATTTTGGGAATATTTAAATGAGGATTCTGTTATGTCGTAAGAAAGAGGGGACCCACAGGTTCATTTTGACCCCAGGATTTTCCTGCTACCACTAAAAATACCTTTATTTTACTGGTGTGAGTTTATAGTGAAACCGGAATAACTAGTGTTCATTAAAGTGCTCTAAAACAATGTCTAGGATTTAAACTATTTCAATTATGTTGAAGGATCAGGGGCGGCATGGTGGTGTAGTGGTTAGCACTGGCGCCTTGCAAGGTTCCTTGCAGGGTCTCCAGGGTCCGGGTTCGGTTCCTGTCTCTGTGTGCATGGAGTTTGCATGTTCTTCCCGTGCTTGGTGGGTTTCCTCCGGGTACTCCGGTTTCCTCCCACAGTCCAAAGACATGTAGGTTAATTGACATTCCCAAATTGGCTGTAGTGTGTGAGTGTGTGCATGTATGTGTGTGTGTGCCCGGTGATGGATTGGCACCTTGTCCATGGTGTACCCCGTCTCGTGCCCTAAGCCCCTTGGCTAGGCTCCAGGTCCCCACGACCCTCCAGGTCCCCACGACCCACGTTATAGATGATGAGTCAGAGTGAGTGAGTGAAGGATCAGGTAAGGTATTTATCAATTGATATTTTGTCGAAAGTGACACAAATTTGATACCTTTCACCTACTGCACTCTATTGGCTATAGCGGGAAAAAAAAACTTAATACATGACTTGATATGATGGGTCACATTTATACTATACACTCATTTTATATATCATTTTTACTTATAATACAGTAATCCTTAATTATATTAATTCTTGCAAGAGTTTATGAGTCCTGGCTCTGTGCTGCACATTTTATCCTCTTAAGCTCTTAAACAGTCTGTTTCAAATAATTAGCTCATTACTATGGCCTTTAAGGCTTCGGCTGGCGAATGTTTGTTGTATACGTAGCATAAGCAGTACATTCGTACCAGCATGTCCAATTAACAACAAAAAAAAAATTTATGAAAAGCCCTAAAAACCGCAATTGTCCCTCAAAAGCTTATGCAGTCACATATTTGGGCTGCTTAGCCCAAAGCAAGTTGCACACACACTTTGAGATTTAATTTGACTGCCTTTAGCTTTGATTACAGCATCTAATGTAGTGGCCATAATGATGCCTCGTGCTCAAAAAAAACGGGTTCTGGGGTCATGGTTCTGTGAGCTCTTTCACATTTTGAGTCAAGGAAAAGTAGAATGTAGATATGAATACCTGATCATTCAGTATGTGATCGTTCAGGTCATCAGCTGACTTCATTTTTTGTCACATAACCTTCTCTCATTACTCTGGAGTAGGGTAAATCAGGACCACATGACCCTTTCCCATTGCTCCAGAGTGGATTTTTTTAATACACCCTAGCAAATTGAAGCCTTGTTTTTGAAGCCACACAGCTGTTTAGTCCCAATCCTGTGATTTCTCATCATCGTGCATCATTGTGAAATTTAACTATTCAACATAGCTTTGATTTCTRTTGTGTTTTTGTGTGTGTGTGTGGTTTTCATGATGCAATTTCAGCAAGCATGTAAGTGATCTCTAGCATTTTTTCCGACCACATTTCTTCCATGTAGTTAGTGGTTCAGCCCCTTACCTCCAGTTATTAATAATGCATTAGAACCCAAAGCCTGCACGTTCAGATCTCCTTAGTTGTTTTCTGTGCTTCATGCAGGCCAATAATTTGACCCTTGTGAAACCAGTGTACTGTAAGCATACACTGTAGTTGATCCAGTTGCTCATCCCAAGTGTCTTTTTCTTTTTTCTTTTAATACTGTACATTTTCCATTTTTCTATATGCCAACTGTAACAATCTATAACCAGCTCTCCAGGGTCAACCCAAGGTTTCTTTCTTTTCATCACCTCTGGTTTGCTCATTAAGGACGTACATCTACATCCTGGTTTCTGTAAAACTACTTCAGGACAATGTCTATTGTTGAAAGTGCTATACAATTGATTGAAGTACTAAGTCAAGTCATATTAATTGTGAACGACCRCTTTGATCTTAGRCTAACAATTGTTTTCATCTTGGGTGAGCAAAGGTATGCCGTGTCGCATGATCAACAAAGTCCCTTTTATCTCTGCGTTCRCTTTGTGATAGTAACAGAAATAAATCTGAAAACATATTGAGATGTGGATTGTAAGACATATTTAAATTATGCAGTTTTTGTTCATATAGAAAAATTACACAGGACACATACACACACGTGTGCGTCCGCCCTCTGACCAAGTGAAGGACATGAGACAATAAGTGACCTTTTAGTCCCTGAAATAGACCTCAGCTGTTTCACACTATGAGAGGAAGTATACATGTGTCTGTGGTTTAAATATAGAGCTTTAAAAAAGACTCAAAGAGAAAACAGCTGGTTAAATGAAAAGCTCAGATACTAGATCAGTGTTTCATTTCGCATTTAAATTGAAGTATAATGATAGAATAAAATGTCAAAATGGTTTTGTCTTTATCAGGAGGATTTTTGTATTATTTTGCATAATGCCACAAATCCGCCTCATACAGTTTAGTTACAGTGGATGAATCAGCTTGCTCGGAACTGTATTTATTTTAATATTAATAATATGTTGGTTGAGTTTTGATTAAAAAAAAGAAAAACAACAAACTTTGATTATGATTTTGTAGTGAGTCACTGGCTACAAATTGAAACACAGAGAAYATTTCAGATGTCGGTTGAATATCACGAGAAGCATTAAAATATGCAACAGAACTTAACTTTACAAGGCTTCATCAGCATCGTTATCATCAGTMCATACTAGAAGTCCATGACTGCTGGGGAAAATGTTTTAATCTAGACATCTTTTACCTTGGCTTAACGTTCTCTTGACTTAAAGTCCATAGAACACATTTAGTTTATTCACAGCACATTGTGCCCAACCAGTAGTTTTGCTTCACTGATCACATGATGCTAAGAAGAAGATATGATTGATTGGCTTTTTTTGTATACTATGAGTATGTTTTCATCCAATGTCATGTTATCCCAAAAAATATGTTAAGGCTCCTAGGATATGCATTATGATTAAAAAATATACTATATATATACACTGTGGTATATGACACATTTGTACCTGATACTATGCTGTATCCTTACACAGGTACAAATGACGCCTGTGTGCTCTGGTGTGCATGTTTGCTTAAAGGCCAGTCATTTTTTTTGTTGATCTTTTTACGGTAGATCAGGTCGATATAAATGTGTGTCTGTGCCTGCAAAAAAAAAAAAAAAAAAAACGACACTGTTTCAACATTTTTAAAATACAATCATAATCAATCATTGAACGGCCATGTGGTATAAGCTGAGGTATTCATCATACAGGATTTTTTTTTTTTTTTAAATCATCGACATTTCCTAATAATTTTCATCATAATTGTGATGTACTGATGAAAAATGTAATTATAATAAACAATCCAGCTTAAAATGAAATATCCTCTTTTCCCTCTTTGTAGGCAGTGACGGGGAGAAGCTTTGGCGAGAAGGACTTCAGGAGCAGCCTGGAGAACGGCATCCTTCTGTGCGAGTGAGTCTGAAAGCTTAGCTTATATTATATTGGTCTTATTTGAATCTGATTGGCTGTATTTTGTACCATATGAATAATTTGCCATTCTTTTCTAGGTGGCAAAATACAGACATCAACCCATATGTCTGTTGCTTTATTTATGATAAAAGCAACAGAAAACCTAAACATGGTTTTCTACTCCAAAAACCGTAAAAGCTTGATTGATAAGAAAAGGCGATTTTTSTGATGATGGTGGCGTTGTGTGTGTTTGTTTTCTCTGTTTATTATGGATTTATATTTAATGAGGTAGGTCTCGTGTTAGTGTAGTTTTGTTTTACCACCAGAGACGGGAACACTCACCTGGATATCATATTTTGCCTGTGCACATGCCTGTCAAAACCTTTCAACAAAGTCATATGGTGACATTTAATCAAGTATTTATGATACATTCCATTGACATACAGCCATCTGTCCTCTTTCCACTCCCTGCTTTGTACCTCTCTAACAACTTGTACATCTACKATGATTCCTGACCTCCAAAGTTGGCGAYAGTCTCAGTCTCCTAATTTCTCTCTGGATTGTCCCCTTTCATTTAACTTAACTCTGTGTGTTTATCCAGATGTTGTTGGAATCCTCTGGAACATTTAGAAACCTGGTTGACTGGATGTCTCCAAGTTGTGATGAATCTGCATTCATGCCGATTACAGCTTGTTAGTCACACATGGCCATCCCCTCGCTCTGAGTCGACTGATAGAAAGTGGGGAAAACAATCCTATTGACTGTAGGACAGACGTGGCTTGGCTAATATCGTTGTTTCGGTAGCCAAAACCTGACTCATCTGAGTCTCGTGTCCTTCAACAGACAGCTCCTTCTAGTACTGTACAATGGCAAGGATGCTTAGCCACCAACACACATCACCCAGCTCRGAGCAAGGTTGCTCTCAAGTTCTTCTTATCGGTTTTGAAATGTTGCCTTGTGGTGGTTGTGCTCAATACCGTGACGTGCATCAAACATAAATCTAACTGTCTGTCTTTTCCTTATAAATATGAGCTCCATAGTCTACTCTATGATTTTCCACTGACTCACAGGATTTAAATTCTCAGCCACGGAGATCTCACTTATCATATAMAGTGGAACCTCGGATTGCGAGTAACGTGGTTTACGAGTGTTCCGCAAACCGAGCAAAGATTTTTAATAATTTTTTATTCGGAAACCGAGCAAGTATTAGTTTACAAGCGCCGAGTATCATGCTTCACACATGCGACTCTTATTTTGACACCGAGCGTCACTCTYTGTTTGTTGTGAATCTTAAAAAGCGAGGTGGGGAGAGGGAAGAGGAGTGTTACTGTGTAAAATGATGCGAGGGAAGGGGCTAATTCCACACACACACGGCGCCTGCGCGCACCAACGGAAACACTTATCTGTCAGGGTTTATTTGTAATTTTTTAAAAGGTAAAGTGCAGATTAATTTTTTTATTTGCACTTTATAGATTGTATTAATTATTTTTATGTATTTATTTTTTGGGGCTGTGGAATGAATAATTTGAGTTTTGATTATTTCTTATGGGAAATGATGATTTGGTTTACGAGTGTTTTGGAATACGAGCCCACTTCCGGAACGAATTATGCTCGTAATCCAAGGTTCCACTGTACCTGTTTTAAGTGCTTGCTGGTTTCCTCTACTGGTTTTGTTAGTCTTCAGGACAAACATCCTGGCATCCAGTGTTCTTCCCATGCAGCGCCCTTGTCCTGAATGGATGGACAGGTTTGGTACCCTTTTGTACCTGTAGGTATGGCTTTTCAGAAAGAATTACCAACTGAGGTGACACTCCAGAATGTAGGAAACGATGCTGAACTAAGAACGTAACATAAGCCTCTGTTCCACGATTGGTGTAAACGGCATCTGGTGCATCCTTGCCCTCCATTTCTCTAGTCCCAGAAATGTCCTCCTAAGGATGTGTAAAGTGTGTGAGATACTTCTCGGCARGTTTGACACCTCAGCAGCCCCAATGAAAGTGGTTGCCATTATTCCGTGAAGCCTTGCCATGCCCAGTACACATATCAGTATTATGGTCCTATTTGGATTGATCCTCAGACTGAAACTGTTCATCTGTCACCATGAAATTAAGGGGGACATCTTGCTTGTCCAAGCAGTGGCTGGACCACTGACTGATGGACTCCCAGTGCTCTGAGTGCTCTGATTGGCTCTGAACAAGGGATCCCAAGGTGACTCTTGTAACTCATAACACTGCTGGCATATGGTATTCGAGTGACTCTTATTGCCCTTGGGGTCCTTGTCATTCAGGACATTTCCACGCTATGGTAAAAGCAAATACTGTTTGAAGTGTCACTTTGTSAATGTTGAAAGCTCTCRATAATCATGTTCACGAGACGCTATCCAGGCGATTCTCATTCTGCATTCTGTGCATTAACTTACTTTAAAAGTAGAAGCACACATATGCACCTGTGCAGTATACAGCACACTTATCATTTACCTGTTTTTTTTTTAATAACATGCATGCATAGATTTATAYATTTTTTCCCCCGATTTTCTCCCTAATTTAGTCGTGTCCAATTCCTCCCCGTCACTAGGGGCCCTCCCACATTTAGCTACTACTACCACACGGTCAGGAGGGCCGAAGACTATCATGTGTTTCCTCTGATCCACGTGACGTCAGCCGACCGCATCTTTCCGAACTGCTCGCTCAGGCACCGTTGGGGGCGGAGTAACACACTGAGAGGAGCACACGCTTGCGTGAGCTCACAGACGCCCCTGATTGGCTATAGAGCCGTGATTAATGTGGGAGCACTAAGTACCTCTCATCCCTCCCCTCTGAGAGAGCTCGGCCAATCAGCTCTCTCTAGGCCCCCCGGCTGCGAGAGGTTACAGCATCACCCGGGAATCGAACTTGCGATTTTTAATGATCAAATCATCTTTTGTAGGCTACTGAGTTCCATCAAACCAGGACTTGTGAAGAAGATTAACAGACTCCCGACGCCCATCGCAGGACTGGTGAGTAAAAGGAAAAAAGGAATGCAGTGAGATGCCCCTGTCATKCTATTTATGTCTATCTKTAATTACGCCACGATACCTACATCCTATACCACGTGCAGCAGGTTCAACGTGTAGTGTACTGTGTGCTAAAAGTCTCTCTGTTGCAGTGCATGTAAGTGTTTTGTGCTTTGCTCTCCCAGGATAACCTCACTGTGTTCCTGAGGGGATGTGAGGAGTTAGGACTAAAGGGATCACAACTGTTCGACCCAGGAGACCTGCAGGACATGTCTATACGCGCCAACTTAACGTACGCGTCTCAGGTTGTGTGTATGTGTTACTAACAGTGAAGGTGCTTCATTAGGGAAAACTTTAAAGAACCAGCCTTATCTTTTCTTTTCTTTTTTTTTTTTACCAGTTTAACAATACAGTCAGTATAATAACTAGTATTAGCAGTGATGTAATAATTGGACTGTAATTACCAATAGATCATTTTTTTCTTATTATATTGAACTTTTATTCAACAATGATTTTTAAATCCCCTGCTGAACTCGTGTCTTATTTTAATGCCATAATGTCCATATAGTCAGCTGCTCAAGCTGTTGCCATGGCGATGAAATTTCTTTCTTTGGTGTACGTGTGTGTGCGCCAGTTCAGTGTCGGTATGTGAACAGAGCACACCTAATCCAATTCTGAAGCAAATCTGGCCTGAATTAACACACCATTTCTCATGGTGTGATGTAAAGTAGGTCATGCAAAGTCGCCCAAACTCTATTAGAGCACATGTGGGGCTTGCTATCACTTGTGGAAATACTTCACATTAGCTAAAGAGAAAAGCAAGGTGGCAGACAACGGCGCATGCAAAGTAAGTCACGTCAGTGAGAGGTGTTTCTTCTTATAAGGAGGTTTCAGGCGCTCTTCTAGTGCCGAGTTGGTACTGTGTTTCCATCAGTCTGATGCTGTGGGGTTACATGGGGACAGGGCTAATGTAGTTACAATTGGCATTAAATAGTAAAAAAAAAAAAAAGTCAGATGTCAATTATAGTAAGTATTAAATGAAATCCTGGAGGCCCCGCCCCCTTTTTATTTGTCATTTTATATTTCGTTATTTCCTTTCCAATTTAACGGTACACCGAGAAAGTTGATCAATGTCAAACAATGTCTATCTATATCCGTATACAGTATATCTGACTTAGCTACCATTCGATAGTATACATATAAAACCTATTTATTATAAGTATACAATATCTTCACACTGCATACATCAAAATCATTGCACTCTTTGTACATAACTCTTCCACTGTATATAATGTTTACACGCAAATTATTATCGTATACAATACCTTCCTATTGCACCCACTTATAATTCATTTGCTCATTTGCACTCATCATATCACCTTCCACATGGTATAATGTTTACATGTGCAAAATTCTTTATCATATTTTATCATATACAATATACAATGCATATAATCTTTCTATAATTTTTATATTTAGAATAGTATCTAAAGAATAAAGTTTAAAACTGCACTTTTTATAGATGAAAGGAACAATATATTTAAATAATAATAATAAAGTACTAACAACAAAGCATACAATTTTAACATGGAGCAAATAGAAAGTAGAAATTTGTTTATTTATTTCAGAATCATGGAATAAATCTATTGCATTGTAGGTCAAAGGTCAAATATTGATTATATGCAAATACTGATATGGAAATCATTCATRAATTAATGGGGTTTTTTTTTTCCCCTTTTTCTTTTCAGTACCAGGGTTTCATTATTGCTGTTGAACAAACATATAAGAGAGAGATTGTTCCATCTGTAGTGCTTTTCCCACAATAGAGTTTATATGAGAAGAAACTTATAAAATGAGTCTTTGTGCTAGTCTGTATCAGTATCTGTGTTTATGGGTGTGTTTGGATGCAGTTTTACAAAGTGCGCCTTGTGCTAACGTTGAGTTTTTCTYTTGTAGGGGTTCAGATTGCAGTCGGAAACTAAAGAATGTAAGTGCAGTACAGGTGCATGCATTCAGTATTTTTTGTGTTTTCTCATATGGATGATGTCAATTGCCTTTTATTTTGTGCGTGTGTGTGTGTGTGTGTATGTTTTTCTTTTTATTGCGCTTCACGCCATTATACTGTAGGTGCTGATCACTATTTACTGGCTGGGCAAAACTGTAAACGGTTGTGCGTCATATAGTGGTCCAACACTTAACCTGAAAGAGATGGAAGGCGTACTGTCCATGAAGGTAAAACCAGGCCTGATCACCAATGTGATGAACTTATGAAATACATAACCTACAGTATATAAAGCCTGCTTTTACTACTCCAGGGTCTATAATAATGCGATTTGGTGTTTGCCCATGCAGGAGTGTGTGAATGAGGAGCCTGAATCACCGAAGCGCAGTGTACGGGACAGCGGCTGCGTGGATAACTGGGAATCGGAGCATTCCGATTCGTTGTCACCTCCGAGGCACAGACGAGAGGATTCCTTTGACAGTCTGGACTCGTTCAGCTCGCAGTCGCAGCCAATGCCTTCCCCCGATACTGCGCTCCGTGCTAACAGTGATGGTGAGGCAGACATGAGCACGCTGTGTCATTGTTGTCATTTATTACCGGGGGTGGTTTCCCTGTCGCTGAGCATGGATTACTCTTGTGTGATGTCGCCCACTCCTCAGATTCCATGTAATAAAGCAAAAGCTGACTAACTCACACAATAACTATCGTTTAATTGTTGTAAATAAAAATGTTATTGAAATGTAAATAATTAAAATTATTTAAATTCAACTATAAGATTTACTAGATACATCATAAGCAGTGGCAGCCGGTCAATACGGGGCGCAGGGGCGCCACCCCCCCTCTTAAAGTTAGGCAGAGAAGAATGCTCCTTTAACATGTAATTATTTAACATAATAATTATTTATTTTAATAATGAGATAAAGTCATTTAGTAACAAAATTCCGCTGTATTTCTTAATATAATTTATTTGCAATTTAAAACTGTTACGTCCATTTGTGTCCGTGTACGCCGGACAAACAAGTGTCTAGGTAGGCACGTAAACTTTTGAAAAGCATGTGACTTGAGGCTGAGCTCTGATTGGATCTTTTCAAATCATCCTGTGCGCCCTGAACCCTCCCACTTTTGTTATTAGCGAATCAATATCGTTTTTAAATATTTGGGCTCATGTGATTGGACCATTCTCAACGAGTCTTTTCCAGCACTTCTTATGGCAAGCGGAGCTGCTGACTGGATGTGATGTGAGTCATGTCTTTATTTTATACTAGTAGTAATGATGCTTAATCACCTGATAAATGCCTATTTACAGGTGAGTAAGTTTAATTTTAATTTTGTTTGCGCCCCCCCAAAAAAAATTTTTTGCACCGGCCGCCACTGATCATAAGTTTGAAAGATACTAACTTGTTTCTCAGGTTTCTCTAGTGAGGCATGATAGCAGTATTTCATATATATAGAGAGGAAAACAAAGAGAAATGCATTATCTGGGGGGTATTTCAGCTGGACACAATTTGTGGAACTGTTAAGACTGTTAAGTTGTTAATGAAATAGTGGGACAATTAAAGAAAAGAGAATTGCAATGTTTACATGTTATCTTCACTTTGCCTTATTATATCATTGCAGTCCAATTTTTTGCCACTGAAATTTCCTTAGAATTATTATTTATAAAAGAAATACAACAGACTGTTCACAACATGCGAAACCCAGATGCCCCCTTACATACATGATGTAATGATCTTGCAGAACCAACAGTGTTATATTTGAGTTTTTGAAAGGCAATAATTGCCTGTTCTAAGTTGCTTTAGTTTTTAGATCCACTTTATGCGTGCATACTTTGTTTAGTTTATATGTACAGTGGAACCTCGGATTGCGAGTAATGTGATTTACGAGTGTTTTGCAAACTGAGCGAGCAAAGATTTTTAGTAAGTTTTTCATCAGAAACCGGGCAAGTTTACGAACGCCGAGTATCATGTATCACGCGTAATTTGACACTGTGCCCCACACACACCGACACACACTACTCGTATGCACTCACGCGAGTATCATTAGAGAGATAATTTTTTTTTCCCCGTTAAAACAGTGTTTGCATTGTGTATGTTAGTTGTGAAACTTAAAAAGTGAGGTGTGGGGAAGGAGGAGGTTTTTACTGCTTAAGACGAAGCGAGGGGCTAATTACACACACACATCCAAATACACGACGCCTGCGCGCACAAACGGAAACACTTATCTGTCTGGATTTATTTTTACTTTTTTTAAATGTTAAGTGCAGGTTAATTTTTTTATTTTTACTTTATATATTGTATTAATTATTTTTATGTATTTATTGTTTTGGGCTGTAGAACGAATAATTTGAGTTTTTATTATTTCTTATGGAAAGATTCTATTTGGTTTATGACTTTTTGGAATACAAGCCCGCTTCTAGAACGAATTATGCTTGTAATCCAAGGTTCCACTGTATTAAACAAAAAATTGCTAGGTATTTCAAAAACAGGACATGACGACAGCCCAAGCTAGACTTGCACACACACACAACTGACTGAAGTACTGTGAATGTAACACACACAAAGACACATGCACAGTAAAAGCATGAGACTGCAGCTGTTGGTGGTATAGACAGAAATTACGCACCCAGCTGTGTGAGGGATGATATGTTGCAGTGCGTGAGTAGATTCACACATGACGCATGAGAAGTGAAAGAGACTACACGTGTGTAGACTTGTGTGCGGACATTTGTCACTTTGTTGTATTTGTGGACAGCAGACTTGTCATATATACACAATATAATTTTGAGAACCTTACTTTTCCTTTAAGGAAATTTTAAGGAAAACCTGTGTCTTTTTATGCATTTATGTTTAAACATAAGCAGTTTAAACATAAGTGTGCCTTGTTGGGACCCGCTGAATGTCCCCACAATGTTTGACAAATATTCCTGTTCTACTGGGGACATTTGGCTGGTCCCCACAATTATATAAAGCATGCATACACAAACACACACATAACAGATGCCTCGGGTAGTCTGAATGGAGAAGAG
Source organism: Clarias batrachus (assembly GCA_003987875.1). NCBI lineage: Eukaryota > Metazoa > Chordata > Actinopteri > Siluriformes > Clariidae > Clarias > Clarias batrachus. Next base: position 238,093 of record QMIH01000425.1, on the reverse strand, counting down.
GCTGTACCAGTCTCAAATTGTTTTGCTGTTTTGGTTTTGTTTGTGTCTGAATGTTTCTTTCTTTCTGTTTTTTTTCCGTAAATGAATACACGAAAGTTTTTTAGTGCGCAAAGCTTGAAAACGTTAACAGGGCCTTGATCGCAGTTGTAAAGCGTCAGGTTAAATTTATAAACACGTCTCTGTCTCTCTCTTTCAGATATGGAAGGAGATCACAGGAAGGTGCCAGATGTCCTAAAGGACGACATGTCAGCCCGTCGTGTCTCCTATAAAGAACCTCGTGCTGCACTGCCTTTCAACCAGTACCTCCCCAACAAGAGCAATCAAAGCACATTCGTGCCTGCGCATCTGAGGAAGAGGAGGAGCGAACGTGAAGACGAACGCAGAAGTGGCAGCAACTCCACCTCCCCCATTAGGTAACTATGATGCGATTTGATCCGTCTTTCGTTTTCAGGACTTGGTGTCACAGATATGTGTGAAGAGGAATGAAGAATCATTTACACTGGTATATCACTCATCAAAACAGACACATACTGTATAAACACACAAACATTGCCTTATCCACATGGACTTCTCATTTTAAAAAAGTGTGTATGTGTGTGTATGTGTGTTTTTATGTGGGATGCATTCAACTGCAGAGAGGAGTGTGTTGGCGTTTGTGAGACGCCTCTTGCTTTTAACTCCCAGAAAACAGTGACCTGGGTAGTTGAGGGAGGGGCGGAGTCTCAGCTAGACGAGGCAGAACTTAAGAAGATGAAAAAGCTAGAAAAGGCGGGAATCAAGGTGTTGCCTGCGTCTGTGCGATACAGCAGGTTAGAAGGACATTGTCGTGACCATGGCTGACTAACTAGACTAATGGCATGAGGGTTGGTGTGTGGTACTCCACTAATTAAAGGGAATCTAGAGATTTCTTGGATTTTATCAGAGCTTGAAGTGTATAAACTGGAGATGAGTGGAGATCTGATTGAGCTTTTTGAGTTGTTTAAATATTTTGAAACATCTGGATTGTTCTTTTTTGCATGGTGGTGTATTGTGGAATGACAGCTGTGTAAAGTCTTTTGTCACTCAATTTTCTCATCAGTATGGCACGTTGGAGCATCACTGTGTTGAGCTTGGGTTAAACTTTGTCTGAAATAATCGTGTTTTGCGTCCTCTGGATGCACGTTGCAAGATACTAACTACGTCGCCCCGCGTTCCTGCTTGTGTTGATGACACCAAGCTTCCCTCAGTCCTAAGGTGACGGCAGTAGAGCCTGTTCAGGCGAAATCGCCGTCTCCTGACATCATTCGTCGATGTGATAACACCGTCCTCCGGCCTGAACACACCCACGAGTGGGACGAGGAGGACGAGGAGGAGGAAGATGATGATATAAAAGTCCCTGATATCCAAAAAGATGACCTTGCGTCCCGGAGGGCGCGCATGAACCGACCGAAACCCAACGTCGCACATCAGTTCCTGCCAACCTCGTGTAGCAGTAAGGACCGCGAGCGTTGGGAGGGAATCCGGCTCTCTTCCCAGCATGCTGTGCTGGAGATGTTGGAGAAAATGGAGCAGGACAAGAAAAGGTGTGTGGTGTGAGAGAAGCATGAGTGGGAAATGAATGTGGCAGGAATATACTGTAATAACGAGTCACCTTGATACCATGTCTGTCAGTGTTTTGATTATTCTTCTATTTAAATGTTACTCAACAGCAAATTTTCAGGAACTTTGTCAATTATCTACAGCAATTTTTTTCTCCAAATGAGTAAGGGATCATTTTAGTTTCTATCCTGTAGCAACTTTTTAGCTTCTTCTCCTCATAAGACCTTTCTTTTACATTTAGGCATTTGGCAGATGCCTGTGTCCATAGTGACTTTTTTTTTTAATCTCATTATACATATGTACATCTGAGCAGTTTGGGGGTTAAGGGCCTTGCTCAAGGTCCCAACAGTGGTAACTTGGTGGTTGTGKGGTTTTGAACCCGAGACCTTTCAAATCGTAGTTCCTGAGCTTTTGTGTAGAGATTAGTACTGAATGTCTATCTCACTTATGTGTCATAAAAAGTAGTGTAACATACAATTAAACAGGGACATATTATGCAGAATTCACCTTTGAGTCACTTTCAGACATTCAGACCCCTATGTCCCCAGTATGTATGTACAACCAGAATTGTGTATAGAACAGGTTTTAAATGAGCAAAATTAGATTTTTGCGCCAGATGTGACCTCATACACAAAGAGCTCCTCCTTCTTTTTCTCAGCTTTTCTCTGCTGTTCTCTGGAGGTGCATGACTCAGTAGTCGGGCATTTACGTAGATCTTGAAATGGCGCATTTAGGGGGTCTGGCGTCAGGCGTTCAAGCACCCTGTCATTTCCACTGTCCTCTTCTGTTCTGTCTGTATGTGTTTCAAATATGTCTTGGTGTTTCCTCCTTTCCGTCTGTGCATGAATTGTGCGATTGAACGTTTCACCGTGTGCCGTTGCCACACTCCACCACAGTGAACCTGACAACACTTCGGCTGAGGGGGCAATAGTAACCCGTAAGGACAATCCTTTTCTAAGTCCTCGTGGGAAAAAGAAGGCAGAAGAGGAAGAGAGTGATGAGGAGGACGAGGGGAAGGCAGTTGTCCCGAATGTACAGAAGGATGATCTCGCCAGGAGGAGAACACAACTCGGGTCCGTCCCACAAAGGGATCCTCGTCAGTCATTGGCCCAGACAAGTATCACTCAGTCAGACCTTAAGAAGTGGCAGAGACTTTCAATGACCTCCGAAAGCAGGTGCCTTAATATATACTAGAGAGCACGAAAGAGTTTTATTAATATTGCATATGTATATATATAGCTTACTGCGTTATAGTTGTGTCCACTGTGTCATTCCACAGCGAGGCCACTCCAGTCGAAGTGTCAATCATAACCCGTAAGGACAACCCCTTCCTAAGCACTGAGAAAGCAAGGGAGAAAGAGAATGATGATGATGATGATGTTGATGGTGAAGAGCTAGCGGCAGGCGGTCAAGCTTCTTTGCCGAATATACAGAAAGATGATCTGGCTAGGAGGCGCGGTCAGACTGGGGGCCTCCCACATCGAGATCATCAGCAGTCATTGGCTCAGACGGCCTTGACGCAGTCAGACCTGGAGAAGTGGCAGAGACTGAAGATGAGCACAGAAAACAGGTGTCTGTCCTCAGTCCTGTCCATAGGTTTGATCTGCTTAAATGTGTAGTTCCCTAGATGTCCAGTAGGGAGACATTTGGGATTTGTTGATGGACATCAGCTAGGTTTTTTCTGAATAAAGAGTCTGAATAAAGAGAGAGAGAGAGAGAGAGAGAGAGAGAGAGACGCATGGAATCTTGCTTTCTATATGACATTAGCCAAAATTAATGTGCGAAACATTAAATGTGTGTTTAACATAGTGTTCCTTTTATTCTGTCCTCTTGTAACCAATAATTCTTTTTTTCACCATTTGACTGGTTTCATTTCTCATGTTTCCTCCACTCTAATTAATTTTTCATCTTTTCTCTTACTTACTTCTCTTTGTACGTCTGCGTGTAAATGTGCTGTGTGTTTGTTTGTGCCTGTGTGCATGTGGTGTGTACAACGTGCCTGTGTGTGGGTGTGTTTGCTCGCGTCTGTGTGTGTACTGGGTGTCTGGGTTTGTACATTCTCTGTGTGTGTGTGTTTGTGGTGCAGCGAATCGCCTCCTCTGTGTCGGTCCTGCCACGCTGCCTCCTCAGTCAAGGTTGGCCACAGCGACCCGGCCGGTTGCCAGGGGCGTTCCCGTGGCGACCGCAAGCGCGTTGTGACATTTGGGGGTGTGACTAAGATGGAGCGCGTTTCCTGGGACGAGGAAAGACAGGAAGAAGAGTGGAGGAAAGAGGGTGGGAAGGATGAGTCAGAGACGCTGCGACGCCGCCTCTCCTCGGCAACTGTTGCCATGCCCACGACTGGGATGAGCTCAGGGCGAGAGAGAGTGTAGGATATGCACGCATGCTCGTAGACACACTTGTGCATATAGATGGTGTTTCAGACAAACCATGACACAGAACACACTTTTGCTTGCAGAATGGCCTTCGCTACACACACACACACACACACACACACATACACACACATATGCACTCATATCTTACAGCTTGCTTAGTGCTGTGGAATTAATGATTGATTTTAGGCTTAGCGCTTGTGCAGGCGTGTGACTGGGCAGGTTTGAAGGTTGATTGTTCAGTGTTGTAATGTTCGTCTGCTTTAACGTTCAGAATTACAAAGATTTCCTCTGCTTTGCCAAACGTGTAGAAATAGCACATTACTTCTAGAGAGAAAGATGGATTGGGAAAGGTTTGCTTATTCTAGTACAGGAGTTGATCTGAGGACTTCGACATGAGCTATAGCAGATCCAACAGATTGGATAAAAAAAAACATATAAATGCACATAGATATGCACATCACATCATCTGCGTATAAGTTATTCACCATTAACATCCATTCGCACCGCATCCGACCACACCTGTGACTACGCTATTAGGAGCATTCGCTCATCGTTACGTTTCATCAAAGTAATTTAACTTTCAAAAGCAACCCAACATCAACATTGGCCATAATGTTATGTCTGTCACAATGATGTTTTGAAAACCAGCCGGGTAATAAGCTTACCAAACAAGCGATCAGTTAGAAGTACAAGGGTGAGTCAAAAATGATCCGCACTCCAGTTATATTAAAACGCATGTTGGCCGCACTGTCTTGTCGGCGCTTTCCGTTTAAAGCTAGTTTCCCCAGTCACTGCTATGCAGGTGTGAACGTGTCACATCAGTTAATCTGTAACTGCAATACAAGCAATGATCAATGCCACACTTGTGAATTACATGAAAGAAGGGCAGCATGTGGAGATTCGATTTTTGCGGTCTGAGGGTGTATCCGACGCCAAAACAACTCGCAGAAGCGCATAGATGGAAGCGTTTGACAACGCTTCGACATCTAGTCCGATATTCTAAGGAAGGTGAAAGTGTCTTAAAGACAATCGTTACTGGTGACGAGACACGGATTGGAACATTATCAGGAAAACGGTTCAACAACCAGCAGCGCTCGTTACAGTGAGACGCTTTTTGAAGAGCCGAAGCGAAAGCTTCAGGACTGCTATACAAGGGCATCGTGATCTTGCATGACGATGTACGTCCGCAAAGCATCCTGTCTGATTCCGCTCCATCAGACTCTCACACGTTTCCACTGAAAGCCGCCCTACGTGGACAAAGATTTACTTCTGATGAAGAAGTGAAGACAGCGATGCATTCACGATTCCAGCTCAGCCTAAAACTTTTTTTTTTTTAATGAGTGAATGCAAAATCTTATTGACCGATGAACAAGGTGTATTGAAAAGCAATGAGACTATGTCGGAAAATGATATATTTGTCTTTTCTAAAAGTTAAAATAAGTTCTACAGCCGGAGTGCGGATAATTTTTGACTGACCATCGAACAAGCCTCATTGCAGTTAATTACTTTTACAACTTTCTTTTACTTTAAGATCCTATCTCTGTCATGATTCTTTAGTTTGTTATAGAAGTAAGGATTATGTACATTCTTATTTCATGATGTTATGTAAAGGATCAAACATAATGGGGTCATTTCTGAAAACGAAAACTTACCAGGTTACCAAGAAACGCTTTGTTCTGAAAACTTCCCAGAGTACAAACTGTAGATTAGTACAAAAACATTACTTTTTTCAGGTTCTTTTTTTAAGTAAAGCAAAAAAAATTTTTTTTTTTTTTTGGTGATAATCACACACTATTTAAGATGGATTGCGAAATAGAATCGATTAACCGCAGTCTCTGTTAAATGCTGCCGTACCCTTTGCATGTATTTGACTTGGGTGAGTTATAAACAGGTGAATTAATGGCACTTTTTGGGCATGTCTGGCTTGTGGGTTAGAATAATAAAAAAATGTATATATTTAAATTATATAATGTTTAGCTACAGTTAAAAGTGTATGTGTGYGAGTTGATGAAGTAAGTGGTGCAATATCTAACTATATTAATTAAGAATACATTAGTGCTTCTTTCGATTGGATTTTTTTTTTCTGACTATACTATACTTTCTACCTCTGTAATCATCCTTTCTTTCCATTTTTTTCTCCATCTTCACCGTTATCGTAAAACCACATCTGCTCAGTGGCGACTCAAGCTCCCTGACCTCACCACTCAAGTCCACACAATCCGCTATTTCTGACCCCAAACACACTTTGACTTTTGCCGAGCGCGAGGCTCTTGAGTTAAGGCTGGCTGAGAAAGCGAAGGATGAGAAGGAGTATGAGGAAGAGGAGGAGGAGGAAGAGAAAGAAAGACAGCCTGATTTAAAGAAGGATGACATGATGGCTCGACGAACCGGAGTGTTTCAGAACGCAGGTGGAAAAGTGCATAATCGGTTCCTTCCACTGCCCGCCTCTAAGAAAGAGACACGTCCAGCAGTTTCGGGTCAGGAAGAGAGCAAGGGTGATCTGTTCATGGATAGGAATATAAAAACAAAGAGATTCAAAGTGGGACAAAGGTGGGCTTGCATGGTGTTCGGTATTGTTACGTTATGGGAAGTCTAACTTCTAGCTAGAAAGTTCATTTTGCTTGATTCAACCAGCCGCCAACTAGAAACACAAAATAGTCAGTTCATGCATACATTACACTACTCATAAATAGCATCTTCACACCCTTATGTTTCAGGAGTTTAGTGTGATCTAATATTTGATGGATGTACTAACGAATCGTTCTTGAGTTCTGATCCGTGGGAGTTCTTGACTAACATCATGAGATTTTTATTTTTTGAACGTGTGCGGTATTTATATTTTTGTGTTTAAGACCAAGAACTCTCTTAACAGAGCTGAGCAGGTAAAACCCGAGCCAATCGTAGCATCATCTGTCACGCAAAAGGAGCCAGAAGGTCTTGGTTCTACGTCAGCCCATGCTGAGGTTCATCATGACAGTTACAAGCACTCCGGGAATTACGATGAGGATTATGACGAAGGTCTCCTTCATAACCCTGAGAAAGACGACATGCTTGCAAGGAGGACAGGATCATACCAGAAACCGGGTGGGAATCAGTTCAATGCTTTTCTACCCAAACCTGGAGGTGTGAGAAGCAAAAAGAAGAATGTGAGTGGGCAATGCGAGCCAAACCTCAAAATCGGCGAACAACGTACTCAGAGGTTAGGAAGGAGAGTGCATGAGTGTGTTTTTTATAATGGAAGTCCTGTGGCCGTAATTTGTCTAGACAGCGAAATCACAGGAAGATTAAACAAGTGTCTCATTCGACTAACCTGTGAGAAAATCACTTGTACCTGACTTATGGCAGACATTGTGGATTTAGTGCTTGACTGTTGCTTGTGCTTGCATGTTTTACGGCGCACACTATCTCTTGACTCRTTTYGTAGGCTGTGTACAGTATGTAGCACTCCCGAGTACTAGCTTTTATTCCAACCTGTGTGTTTAGTTATGTATTGTTCTTACGGTTCTTACAGTTGTCTTTCTTACACTTGTTTCTAGTCAAAAAATAGGGTATGAGTCAAAACAAGAGGAACTTGATGGAAAACTTACTTCTATTGTCGGTGATCCATACACCAGTGTGTTATATGTTGGAACTGCTACTGAGGTGCTTGGCCTTCTTTCAATTTAKATGGTCAGCGATGGTCAGCTGCTTAGATCTAGTGCTTCCTTGTCATTTAGATCACTCAGCAGGCTGGTGAGAACCTAAAAGTTAGGAAAGTCGTCAAGCCATCCCCAGGAAWTATTGCACCCTTTTGGTTTAAGACYATGAGCATTATCAAGTACCGCCCTTTATGTACCCCCAAGTGACCAGCCATGGGGATCTAATACAAAGCATTCCTAGTTCCCTGCCCTGCAGCTTCTTGGAACTATTTTGTTTTGAGTGTCCTGATTCACTCTATATAGTCCATTTGTTGTCATTGGCAAGGACAGACTTCTTCATCTGTAACGGAAATGTATACATGTGAGTGTGATCTATGACAAGGTTGGGTGGGAACATTGCAAGGAACAAGTTCATTGGCAAATTTTAACTAGCCTTAACAAATTCAACTCTTCGTCAAGGTGGAGCTGACAACATGCATATAGTTCAATAGATATCTGGTCTGGATGAATGGAAAGTCATAAAATAAAACTGCTAAGTAAGTATCCATGTGCCACGTGTAAGAACACTATCCTATAATACTACAAGACAAAAATGGTTTGGTTAAGCATAAATTTAGAGGATTCCCTTGAGACGTTGTTGCTTCTCTGGATGTTAAAAGTTCCCAGCGTGCACATTTGGAGGACTGTGGGTGTAGCTTTGTATGTGCTCATTCTCATCACAATTACAATGCCAAGCTTTTAAAAGCCTGTCTGCAGACTTGTATTCTCTAGAGGATCTGGCTGCTAAGCTTTAACCCACCTCTCTATCGTGCTAGTGGTAGAGGCACCAGTTGACGAAGGTGTGCTGGCTTTTGGTGGGATTTTSTCGCAGGGTGTCAACATGAAGACAATGTTGACGKCTTATCCCTGAGTTTGTAACATGTGGTCCTCAGACCACCAGGATGTCCCCCCACCTGCTCATTGATGATTAGGAATCTGAGGTTGTTCCGCTCCAGCTACTTCTCTGGGGTGTTGTTTCTRTTGGTACAAAAACTGTRTAAATGGTGACCAATGGAAGAAAAATGAATTTTTGGAAATATATGCAGCAATGCCTTGGGTCCATTACTTGTAAATAGTTTTGGATAATCCTTGTCATAAACGCTTTAATTGTACAGATGTGGCCATTAAGAATGCACGCTTTTTCCTGCGTAAGGCCGCAATTCGTCTCGCGCAGTGCCGCGAAATCCCTCAAGCACAATTTAAGAATTAAAATAAATGTGTTGTGCTTCACTGAAAATCCACCAGATGGCGCATGGAAGGACTTTATCTAAAAGCCAGACCAAGTACAACGAAKGATTGTGTATAATTAGATAGCCTAAAACAATATTATTTCCAGTGCTGAAGCAAACAGGAATTTTATTTTGGTTTACACTAGGTCACCCTAATCATTGATCTCAGTTTCGTTAACCTCTTGGTAAAGTTGGCTTTCAAGGCATGACTATGAAGTTTTTAAATTAACTTGAGCATGCATGTTCTGTTGAAACTAATCTTAGGTCTGGTTTCACCCTCCATGTTTGRCTTGAACTTGAAAAGAGAACTGCTTTTTTCAAAAATGTTATTTCTCTTCTTTATATTTTGCTTCAGTAACCATGGCTACAATCTCAGTCCCACCCCTAGATCTGTGACCCTGCCCCCTGCAGATGTTGATGCCATGCCCAGAAAATGCCCTCCGAYCCTGGATGGGCAGAAAACAGGCACTGTGGGAATGCTTGGTGGGGAAGTTGATGTTGTGGGCGGGGCCCAGGCACAAAGCCCTTTACCTTTACCTGACCYTGCTGCACGGCACAAGTTTGGCCTGGATGATGATGTTTTCCCTCTGAAGTGAGGAGCAACTTTACCCTCTCAGACACACACAGACACACAATTTTCCTCCTTGTACTTGGGTGCATTACCCCAAGCCCTGGTGAAACCCAATGGTTTAATTTCCTTATAACCATTTAACCTGTTTSTAGATTTGAGTATTTAAAAGATTTTTTTTTTAATTCAAAAGATTTTTATTTCCTGGGGCAATAATAACAAACTATGTTTACTTTTAACATACCCCAGTATAGGCCTATTCCAAATGGTTGAGATGCCACTTCATGGTAACGGTATCAATATATTCACTAATACCAAAAAACAAAAAAACTGAAAAAGGTACATAGGACGCTAACTTTTGGCATGGTGGTTCATCAGCACAATTGTTTTTGGGAAATGCTGCATAGCAATTATAAAGTCATATTATTTAAAAATAACATCATCTAGTGGATTTAGCATAGCATACAGTACCTCAACCAAATGGTAGAGATGGATCAGTCAGGTTAAATTTAGCACATTTTGCAATATGACATATTGTTGACCAGAACATTTAGCCTAATTGAAATATACCCACATTTATTTATTTATTTATTTATTTATTGCTTTGCGAAGGCAAATTTATTTTATAGATTTATTTATTGCGATATGTACACTTCAGGAGTTATGGAGTTATGCATACACTTTCATAGAAAAGGTATATTACTAATAGCAATAACGGTGAAACCCCTAACTGCTAATTGAAATTGTGACTGCTATKTAATGGGGGAAAAAATAGGCTTATAGCCTATGTTATGTGGTGTACGGAAACACGTTGCTCTCTCTTGTATCTGAATCCCATAGAGATTATGTAGAAAATAAGCTAATTTTGGGATTTTCAACTTGTGGTATACTTGTTACCTTTTATTATTATTATAATAATTATTTATGAATTTATTTATTTATTTTATCAAAAGCTTACAATGTTCTGTCTTTAATTTTTAATGTTTTAGATTCGGTCACAAGGCTTCTAGTGTTTCTGATGAAACCGAGTAAGTGCCTCTTTTTTTTTTTTTTTTTGTCCTCTGTTCTGTTGACCTTTCACCCTCTGCGTCCTGCTCAACAATTCAGATCTTTTGCATGTAAATAAAACTTTACCCATTGCATCCGATAGGATCCTTTGGAATCTTTCTTTTCTTTCCCTTTCTGCATCCTACACTGGATTGTAACCAATAATCCCCGGCCCAAGGTCACGTTCTACACACGGCCTTGGACTTGTGTGTATGCCGTTAACAGTTTTGTTCCGCTGCGTTCGTTGTTTCCAGGAGCGTCAGTTTGAACGACATGCGCGACGAAGAGGAGGACGTGGACTCGCTTTCACCGCACAGCCAAACACGACACGAGAGGCTGCACGACCAGTACACCAAAGTCAAAGAGGAGGAGGACCAGTGGCAGGATGTGAGTCATGTCCGAACGAATGCTACATGTAACAGATATAAAGAGGGGAAGAAAAAATAAACAGGATGCAAACATATCTGTTTACACATGCAGCCTTGACTGTTTATGGAAAAACCCCTTCCATTGTCTTTTTGACTTTCAGTGCATATGAGCTAGGAGTATACTGATGATGCAGATGTTCTGTTATAGGAAAATAATCAGTGATGCAGTCTGTAATGTTACCAAGGAACCACTTATCCATATGTCTGTGTGTGTTCATGTGTGCGCTAGGACCTAGCGCGGTGGAAGAATCGAAGGCGCAGTGCCTCTCAGGACCTGATCAGGAAAGAGGAGGAGAGGAAGATGATGGAAAAACTGATGACAACAGAGGGAGGTGCACATCGCAGGAAGAGCATCAAAACGTACAAAGAGATCGTGGAGGAAAAGTGAGGGCCCATCTTTTAATTCATACTCTCTCAATTCTCTCTCTCTCTCGATCATGGGCTTTGAGTTTATTAAGAGATCATAGCTAACAGATTTATAATTGTTGGAAGGTTAAACACTCCAGGAGTCCAGCTTGACCTTCTAAAGCATGATATTGCAAGATATTTCATCATGTTTTCACGTCCTTGGACTCTCTTTTAACCTGCAGTGGATATAAAGCAGGATGTCTTATTATCGATGAAATGTTGTATAATTATTCCCTCTCTCTATGCTTGCTTCAGGGAGCGTCGAGAGCAGGAGCTGCACGAGTTATACCTCCAAGCCGCGACTCCTGAAGAGAAAGCGGCCATATTACAGCGCTATGCCCTCCGCTTCACCATCAGCGACGCCATATTGGAGAAGCTCCAGCTTCCGAAACTCCCGTCTGCCGTAATACTCCAGTCTGCGACCGCACTGAATGAGGAAGCAGAGATGCCCGAGTCTCAGACATGCACGGATATAGAAACCGATTCCAGCGATCAGATAACACCAATTATAACGCACCATCAGCTCAAGAGTCCAGATTTAACACATATCCAAGACTCGAGAACTCCACAAGTATCCCTTCTTCCAGAAATCCCGCTCTCGCCAGCACGAGACTCGAAAACGCCGGTCGTCCCACTTTCCCCAGTCCGAGACGCCAAAACTCCGGAAGTTCCAGTTTCCTCCGTGCAAGAATTCAGGACTCCAGACAGCTCCCTCTCACCTTTCCTCGACACCAAAACCATGGAAGCCCCTCTTTCTCCCAGCAGAACAACCATATCCCCCGAAGTCCCTGTCTCGCCTGTTTGGATCCCCCCTGCACCATCCAGACCCGTGCCGTTACTCACGGCAAAACCATACAGCCAACCCAAATTTAATCAGCCTTCTTATAAGCAAGTTAAGGTAAAAAGTTCAAAAGGGTAATTGGAATGACGAAGGGTCACTATCTGTATTTTTACCCGTATTCATTCCTGAAGAGGAAGCATATTTACTAGAACATAAACAGACTAGTAAACTCATTTTAACCCCCTCCTAGGCAGTTACTAAGGATACCTCAAATGTCAAATCATCTTCTCGTTCCTTGTACCTTGCATGAGACATTTCATCTAAACAGTTCCAGTCACTTACTGCATTTTATAGTCACTGTTTTCGTTTTGCTTCAGAATGACGGACTGGTGCGCGTGAACGGTGACTCCATTCCAGAGGACGCAAGAGAGAACCCAGTGAGACCCGTTTCCTTCACTCCATCACCACCAAAACCAGCAAGTCAGACTCCTCATCGAGAACCAGAAATCGCCACCGCAAATGAAACCACAGCTCAGGAGTGCACTCGGACCTTACCCGGTCAAAAAGCTGAACTCGTTAAAGAAGAGACCGACAGTCTCAGCAGCGCTGTACAGAAGAGGACTGCAGAGGCCTCCAAAGCTTTTACAGAATCAGAACTAACAGGTTGGATCAAGAACCAAGCTTTCTACTGTGTTTTTATGCTTGTTGAAAAAACAAAGCCTTAGTTTGTGATGTCTCGTTTCGTAGAGTACAGATCTGATTTCTCAAGACAATGTTTATATACTGTACTTAAAGCCTGATTTGATAGAGATGGCTTGAGCATGTCCTGAGATGTGGTTCTTGATTATCGTAGAAAAGCAGACCGTGGCGGTGAAGCGCAACTGCGTGGTCAAGACCACCATCGTGACCGAGCTTAGAGAAAAACATTCACCCCCCRCGACAGATGCTCCTATTCCTGACCAGGTATAGCTGATATTTTATTGGCACTAATATGGCTGGGACTCACCAGTCACCACCAATAGAGAGCTGATTGGCCGAGCTCTCTCAGAGGGGAGGGATGAGAGGTACTTAGTGCTCCCACATTAATCACGGCTCTACAGTCAATCAGGGGCGTCTGTGAGCTCACGCAAGCGGAAGGAACGGATAGCGCTGTCCTCCGAGTGTGTTACATCGCCACCGGTCAGTGAGCGAACAGTTCGAAAAGATGCGGTCGGCTGGCGTCACGTGGTTCAGAGGAAACACGTGATAGTCTTCAGCCCTCCCGACTGAGTGGTAGTAGTAGCCTTAATGTGGAGCCCCCTAGTGACAGGGAGGAATCGGATACGACTAAAATTAGGGAGAAAATCGGGGGAGATTTAAAAAATTTTTTTTAAAAACCTATGAGTGAAGTCTTAATTCAAGGGGTTTGGCAAAAGTGTGGTATTAACCAGTCAAGAATTACAGACATTTACTAAAAATCAGTTTCATGGCCAGGTGTCCTTCATTAATCAATGACTAATCAATCAGAAAAAAAGTCTGGAGGTGGTTCAAGTGTTACATTTGCATCTGGTTGCTGTTCACTCTAACTCTTAACACGTGGTGTCTTTGCAAGTGAAGGAGGCCACCATTCAATGAAACATACTAAACAAATAAACCCATCAGCGAGATAGCAGAGATACTGCGAGTGGTAGAACAGTTTGGAACTTTCCTAAAAGATGGAAGGAATTTCAAATTCACTGTGATGCTGTATAGAAAGTTTAAGCTAAAAAGTGGTGTTTGTTCCAGTATTTATGGACCCTGCCTATATTTGGTGGAATTCGAACAATTTTTGCGGCAGACTAAAAAAAGTTTAAGGTATTGTAAAATACGTTTTATATTACAATTATATTGCTATTAAAAAAGTGAAAAATGCTTTGGTACATGCCATAAGGATTAATACGCTGAGGTTAGATATTACTCTTACTCTTAATATGTATTCATATTCATCCTGATACTTTTAAATCGTGAAAGGATGTACCGTTTTACCATTTTTTAGACGAGCTGCTCTGAGGGATTAAGCATGAAATCTGATGAGGTTTCCATCACCGAGTCCAGAAAGTCTGACTCTACCTCCTGCTCAGGTAACAGAACTACACTACCCACAATTCCTAGCTTTGCCATGTCATTGAAGTTCTCCTCTCGTTTGAATTCTCTTCTAATTTTAAATTGAATTTCACACTGTGTATTAATTTTTTTTATTTTTAAATCTACATTTTTTTTCCTCTCTCTGAATTTTTTTTTTTTTACTTTTAATGTGTGTCCTTATATATGTGTGTGTATATAAACACGTGTGCATCAGAACCCACACACACCCCTAGTAGGTCTAGGTTACGCTTGGAATTCTTCGCACCTGCAGGTAAAGCTGGCTCTGCACCTGGGTTTCCTACCCCATTTGCATTTATAGGTCAAGTAAGGATAAGTAACGTGCATTCATCCACCTTCTTTTCTGTCACATCTTGTCCTCTGTCAGGGTCTCCGGTCTTTGCATCCATTCTGAAATGTTTYTACCTGTTTAGACACTGCAGCCTGCTGAGAGCATGTTGAGAAAAGTTACTGTGTGTTAGTTTCCCATTCCGGATTTTTTTTTTATATATATATATATTTTTTGCATATTTGTCACACTTAAATGATCATCAAAAAAACAAATGTTAATATAAAAAAATGACCAAAATAAAAGAATATTTTGGAATTTTTGAGCCATTAAGAGGTGCACTAACCCAAGTGTGTTTGCTTGAGGGCACAAACTGATGGCAGACATTCTACTTCAGGATTTTCTGATAGAGCGTAGAATTCATGGTTTCATCATTACAAGTCGTCCAGGTCCTGAAGCTGCAAAGCCCGAGACCATCACGCTACCACCACCATGTTTCACTGTTAGTATGATGTTCTTTTTTGTGAAACGCTGTGTTCGTTTTACACCAAATGTTACAAGACAAACACCTTCCAAAAAGTTAAACTTTTGTCTCATCAAAAGTTCAGAGAATATTTCTGTCCAGAGAATATTTGCCCAAAAGTCTTGGAAATTTTTAAGATGCTTTTTGTCAAATGTGAGAAGAGCATTGGGGTTGTTTTTGGTCAGAAGTGGCTTGTTGTCTTGGAACTCTCCCATTTTCACCTGGATGCCATTTTCACCTTTCTTAAGTCTCTTTCTTATTGTTGAATCATGAACATTGACCTTTACTGACGCAAGTGAGGTCTGCAGGTCTTTAGATATTGTTCTGGGTTCTTTTATGAGCTCTTGGATGAGTCGTTGTTGTGCTCTTGGAGTAATTTTGGTAGACTGGCCACTTCTGGAAAAGTTCTCCACCGTTTTCCCCATTTGTGGATAATGACTCTTAACGTGGTTCACTTAGAAATGGCTTTGTAACCTCAATTACTTTGTTTCTCATCAGTTCTTAAATGTCTTTGGTTTTTGAGATTTGTTTGCGTGGCTCACTTTGTCAGAAAGTGATTTCTTGATTCATCAGGTCTGGCACTAATTAGGCCTGGATGTGAAAAGTGAACTTTAATTCAGCTTTCCAAAAATCACAGTTCATTTATGATTTAATTTTATTTTTGGGCTGGTTACTTTTTCACCTAGGGCCAGGTTGGTTTGAAATGGTTATTTAATTTTTTATTTACTAATATTGAAATTTGTCATTCTCAATTATTTAAGTGTAGCAAATATGCAAGAAAAGAAGAAAAATTCAGGAAGGGCGCAAATACTTTTCACGGCACTGTATTTATAACTCCATTTTGTCCGCACTAGGCTTCCATAGTAAGAACCAGGATGGAAACTTTTTTAAACACACCCTAGCAGTCTTTCTACAACATGCCCCACATTCTCATACATGAACAGTTTGACAGCAAAATGAGAAAATTCCATTTTTGAAGTTTTGACAAAAACAATTTTTCTGTCAGTCTTGTAAATTCTGTGTATGTTTTCTTTTAGTCACAAGAGTATTTAAAAGCACAAATGTCAAAATATGAAATTGTTTTAGTGCTATCTGTGTAAACTATGATTTTGCATTAACTCTATACTCTATACTCTCCTACAGTCGTTTCCACGATGGACAAATCAGCCCGCAGTTGTGTTTGTGATCATTTAATTATGTAGTTTAGTATCTATATTATGCTTGTTGTGACTCTATGGGGTCACTAGCATCAAATTAGGACAATGTAAAAGTTTTGGTGTACAGTTTTTTTATTACAGTTATTGCTAACGATCATGAGCAACAAAACTTCCATTTCCAGAATAATTAGTTTCTCTTCTGCCAGTTTCAGTGTTACTTCAGTACTTAATGAGCGCCTTGTTATACTACAGGTATGCGCCGTATAACGTTCATTTGTGCATCAAATGCATAAATGTAAGTGGATCAATAAAATGATCATAGTTAAGGTACCCTAAGACTGATGCCCTACACTAACCAGAACACAGCTGACAGAATCAAACTTGTACATGCGCAATTTTTTGTGATGTAATGTTATTCCTCTGCTTAATTCATCACTATTAGAATATTACTGTATATTAAGTAGGATTTTTAATGTCATTTCAACCGTATACGGTACATATGACCAAGGTGCTACTACATGTAACATAAATTAAATCAGAAGCTAACTAGCTAACTAGGACACATAATTAGCTGACTAACGAAGACAAACCAAATTTACACTATAAATTATCGGAAACTATTCTAAAGTACTATACAATATCAATATCAACATTCTCCAAAACCCCACTGAACACACTTTATTCACTTACGTCAGTCACGCGGTTTTGCTCAGACAGATGCGGTTTGACTTGTCAGGATGTATTGTTTACATGTATTGGATTAAAGGTTCTAAAACAAAAGATTAAACATTTCGTTATAGGCAATCTCTCAAAATATTAACCGAAACCTGTAAAAGTTCGAAAGTGGCTTTTATAGCATTTTGCCGTCAAACTGTTTACATGTGAAGCAGCCCATCAATTAATCACATGTACGGAGCTGCTGAGGTGACACAGTGGCTATTTTTTAAAAGGCATTTCCACAGATTTATATTCTCAGGCCACAAAGTATAAAATCTTCAATTTGCCTGTTTTGACTACAGGAATAACAGAAAGTTGACATGGGTGTATTAAAAATGACAGAAATACAGGGAACAACAAAAGTCGTGAACCCTACACAATGAGTTCCCAATGACTATGAAAGTAACTCCACTTTCTTCGCAGCATCCTCCATGTCACTTTGTCTGGACAAGTTTTGAAGATGCTTTTGCCGTGTTCTTCCATCGTCATCTCCTGCACTGTTTTTGTGTCCTCATTAGCTTGGCCTAGAGCAACAAGCAGGCTTGCGGTTGTAACGAGCATGCTCAAAATTTCAGCGTGTAAACTTTCTCTTCTGTCTTTCCGCTTTATTTTCCACAGAGGGAATTGACCTGACCAGCGAATGTGTGAGTACCTCCGACACACTCTCTTACCGTCTTCCTGTCTGTTTTTTCCTTTCCTTTACATCAAGTACAAGCTGTCCTGTCATTTCCCTTTTCCTCCTCTTTCCTTTTTTTCCGCCGTGTGTAAACGTGTGCGTCAGATCGAAACCCCGATCTTGAACCTTGCAAAGAGGGTCAATCACTGGACATGGGACCCTAACGAAGAGCGTAAACGCCAGGAGAGGTGGCAGCAGGAGCAGGAGCGCCTGCTACAGGTACACTGAAAGGTCACAGGTGTGTCACATGCCCTGTGGCCTTCCACAGTTAGAAGATGGATGCTCGGCTCTGACTGGAGTGGACATCCATAAGAGGATTTTAACGATCGCATGGATAGATTTTAGTAGAATTTTGGGTTTAGGAATGAGTGTTGATATCTCGAGGTCCAGAGGCGCACTCACTGTCCTTGTGGCCTGTTGTTTTTTGTTTTCCATTCATAGCGTAGCACCTGGGAGCTTGTGGTTTTCTGTCTTCATCTCATTTCACTTTTTCTATTCTATCACTTTTTGCTGTCTTTTAAATTGGGCTCTATGGCTAAGTTCACATTACCAGCCTAAAGTGACTTGATTCAGATTTATTTTACCCTAATCTGAAACAGATCTGATTTTTTTTATGGCTGTCTGAACGCACAAATCCAGATAAGATTCAATTCAATTCAATTCAATTCAATTTTATTTGTATAGCGCTTTTAACAATTGACATTGTCGCAAAGCATCTTTACACAATCTAAAAAATTATGTTTGTATGAAATGTGAATGTGTATGAATCAAAATGATAAGATCGGTAATACGTGGTACGAAATCAGTTCATACTCTCTGTCTAGCCGTGCTAGCAACAGCTGCAAAAACAGCTAAAGCGATGCATCTGGTTTCCTTCCTTCTCAATAAATGCAGCCGACTAACTGCGTGCCATCCTCCAGAGGACGTTTATTTTTGCTAAAATTGCATCCTTTGTTTGAAATGAATGAGTGGAAACATGAAGGACTCAGAGTTTTAGAGGAGAGACGCGTCCAGTCAGATAAAAGTCACTTAATAATAAATAATAAATGTGAACAGCCACGAAATGAAAATCCGATCTGACCAAAAAATTGGATCTGAGTAATGTGGTTTGTAATGTGAACGTGGCCTAAGATACAATTTATCTATTGTACGATGCATAATTATAGCTGTAGACCTGCACAATGACGAGACGTGAAACAAGACTGCATAATTATTGTTATTATGCAACATAAGATTGCATAAATCTCTGAAAGGCCAAGACTCCTTTCCAGGCCTATTTTTGTTCCTAAAACCTGGTAGAAGATGTTTATATAATTGCAGGATGGTATGTTCTACTGGTCACAGTGAATGTGCAAAAAAAAAAACAATGAAAAGGTAGAAAATGCCATTATAGAACAATATCATAACATGATTACATTTCTTCTCATATCTTTAAAATTGTAAGCATAATTAATGGCATCTGGGGCTGTAGTTATTATAGCTAATATTATTTTAGGTGAAATTCGTTAGGAATGTCAGTATGACCACGTACTGGAACACAGATTGATTTTGATCTCTCTCTCTCTATAGGAGAAGTACCAGCAGGAACAAGAGAGACTAAAGCAGGAGTGGGAGAAAGCTCAGAAGGAGGTAGAAGAAGAAGAAAGGAAACACCACGAAGAGGTACGTCTCTTCATCCCTTAATTCTCAGACATCCCCCTGCAACGATCATGAGGTAACAGCGCTAACAAGGAGTTTTTCCCGCTCAATAGGAGCAACGGATCTTGGAGGAAACGGTGACCCCGCTGACCCCGCACTCATCCTCTGGAGTGACGGAAGCTGTTCCCACTTCCACCACTCCTCACAACACCATTGTGCTGTCACTGGCAGACTGGGACAGGAAACAGGAAATGCTGGAGAAAGAGGCGAAGATGAACCAGAGAAACGGTTGCCAGCACAGGTGAGATAATAGAGTCATTTTAGAGGAAGAGGGTCAAACCTATTCTATTCTACTATCCAGTTCAGTATCAAAGGAGCTGGACCAAAAATATGTTTATTAGCGCCTTAAAAATCAAATGTGTTCATATTTATCTGGAATTCCATTTAAAACAGTGATGCAGTTTAATTCCAAATAAATCCAAACCATACAGAATTTGTGTATTCTCACTCCCTCTTGATCTGTTTTTAAAATATGGAAATAAAAATATATCTGCCTGTTGCTCGTATGTCAACTTTTTAGCTTTTTAATTAAGAATTAAGAATTCAATTTCCTGCAGTGGATGAATCTATGGTCCGGAGTTGCTCTATTTTGCCCCCTAGTGGAATAGCGAGGCAACAATCTTTCCTTTCAGTCCCTTTCCACAAGTTAAGGTTGAGTTCTGACTTTGATAATTTTCCAGTAACAGCACATCCTGGTGTGTGTGTGAATCGTGAAGAGTATTAAACCTTGCATCTATTTATGGTTACATTTTAATTTTGGGAATATTCACAATATACAAGTTAGTTCCTGTTATCACATGCATTCACATACAGTGGTTTCTTGGCATATGAACAAAAAAAAATAAAACATTTACCTGAAGATTTTTAGCTGAAAATTTGCAAAGCATTTGCCTCGGTGTACAAAGCATTTTTGACATACAAATGAACAAASCCGGTGAACGTCCAAGAGCCTTTCAGAACTTTTTTAAGTCAATGGAAAGCCTAGCGAATTAATTTTACATTTTATGCATTTAGTGAGGACTCCAAGATTCAAGAATATTATCAAGGACTGTAGCGAGAAGAAAAGGGAGCCACTTTCTGTTTTGTTTGTAACGTAGCCGGTGCCAAGAGTTAGCATAAACTTAAGGTTAAATGAGGTTTAATGTCTATTGATTTCATATTTTACTTCATATACATGTCTTTTCTAATTGTGTTGATTGCAAAAATATAATTATAGTGTTGGAAATTAGTAATATCGGTAATATTTAACACTCTTTTCTATCTCTGTTGCTACTTACAAGAAATGTTTACTGTTTCTCCTCCCGCTACCTCAACTCATTACCTCATCACCACAGAGTATTGAAATGTGTCATGTTTTGTATAGGACATAGATAGTTTAATTAATCCTGATTAAAAGTTTTATGTTCATTTTAAAATGTCAATCTGTCTTGCCTTAGCTTGTCAGCTAATTAGGTTTTTTAGTTAGCTAGTTAGCTTTGCTAATTTATGTTGTATGTAGCAGCTTGGTCCTGGATGAACGTTACTTCGGTTCACTGTGTGTTGAACTGTATATGGTTAAAATGCCAATTAAAGCCTTTTTGACTTGACTTACTTGATTTGAATTTTGTGCTAACGGATGCTAAACGGATTATCAGCATTCACAATATTTCCTATGGGAAAATGTGTTTCTCAAATATGAAATTTCACCTCAAGAACTCCCGGCCGGAACGGATTAAATTCGTATGCTGAGGTACCGCTGTATGTTTTTCCTCCACTGCCCTTTCTTGTCTCTCGTGGAGTTACTTGTGTTCAGTTCAGGAAAATGTTCAGTTTAATCACTGATTGTTATAAAGCACTGACACTGGAGACTCCTTCCAGTCATGCTGTGTAAACGGTATTCTGTAATTAGACGCAATTTCTTGTGTTTGGGTGGAGTGCGCTGTGTAGGCTCCTACAAATGAACTGCAACTGTGACCGCTGATAGGACCAGGAATTATTGATAGGCAATGACCTGTTGAACATAAAGAGCCATAAACTGGGTCATCCAAATAAAGTGAGAATTAAATAAAGGTTGAATTGATTAAACATCGACAACTGTTCTGGTCAGAAGTCTTTACACGCTAAATGTTGTGCAATTCAATTAGTTATTCAGTTTAATCATTCTTTTATAGGTCAATTCATTTAATTTAATTGTTGGGTCTGTTTGTGATTCAAAATCGCTGATTCACACTTTTTAAAACACATTTAATTCAAATTCCTTAAAAATACACCACTGCCTTTGCAGAAAATACAAGCCGAAAGCGTTGTCTGTAAATACTCATGTTTTGCAAGAGTATTAGTCCTTCTGTTTTTGTGTTTTATGGGCGGTTGGTGGATTTATCTCCACATACTAGATCACAGACTGTGGACCAAAAGATTATCTCTTTGGTTAAAAGTCATGTCTCATACGATCAACAACATTTGATAGGTTTGTACATTAAATACTTTAATAGATTTTAATACTGTAATCTGTAAGAAATATAGCTGCCTGAAATAAATTTGACAAAAAACTATCGAAAAATTCTAATACTTGAATATTACAATGATAGTCTATCCATGATGCACAGATGATAGTTTTATCTCTGATTTCTGTCCTCACACAGGTCTGATCAGACAGCAGCGTTGTCACCTCCACAACAGATTGACCAGAAAGCTGATCTTCAAGAAAGTCAATCAGCTACACCGCAGCTGCAGTTCACACAGGGTGGGCCGTCACTAACACACGAAATATCCATGTTCGAGTGATTAAGATGTTCTAGATTTACTTGCTTTAAGCCTATTTTCTTTTTTTTATTTCTTGTTTAAATACACCCACAAAACCAACAGCACATACACTAGTGATGGGAAGTTTGGATCATTTTAGTGACTCGGTTCTTTGAATCTCGTTTATCAAAATGAACGAATCTTTTTCATATAGTTCATTTCGTTCTTTTGATCAGAAATTAAATAAAATCTTACATTTTCAATAAACAGACAAAACATGTCTACATATACAATTTTTTTGCCATAGTTCCAGTAATGAACAGTTAAGGACATATTATGATAAACAGAATGAGCAGCTCACCATCATATCTTCTGGTCCGAATCATTCGGTCTTTTGTGTCACGTGACTCTCACAGACGCTACACAGTGCATTACAAAGAAAAATAATTGAACAGTTCTTCTCAGGAGTCTTCTGAGTCGTCGTTCTTTTGAATCTATTGCACTGCACAGCGTCTATGGGAGTCACGTGACAAAAGAACGAGCGATTCGAACCAAAAGACTCGTTTCTGTTTCCTGTACATAACCTACAGAGGTTTTGTGATGCTTTGCTCATGCGCGGCCAGTAGAAAATGACTCTGAGACTACTCAGCCACACAAACACACCCACACACATACCTATATATCTTTATGTATGTATGTATGTATCTGTCTATCTATCTAATGTGTGTGTCAATACAGATGTGTCTTGGAGCTGCAAATCAGACAGCAAGCAGGAGTGGAAGAAAACCGCCTCTCTGGACCGGAATGTGAGCCCGTCACCGAATCAGCCTCCCAGGATGAGGAGGTGTGTGTGTACATTACGTGTGCACGACATGCATGTGGGCATGCATATGGATCAGCTTGTCTCTGATATGCACACGCTATACCGCGTTTGTGCTTGAGCTTTATTTTAAAATGCATCCAAAGAATTTTTGTTGAAAAAAAAAAAATTGTTTAATGTTTTTTTTTAATTATTATTATTTAATAATTTTTAAAGACTCTCGACATATTGGTGATGCTGTTCAAACTTGATGTATGATGTGCTGAAAATGAAAGCAAGTCAGCAGCTGCAAACAAAGAGAAAAGAAACCCTGCTTGCTTTCTCATCCGTATGTCTGTGTGTGCGTGCGATTGTGTATGTGTGCGTGTCTGCGTGCTGATGTGGTCAGGTCTGGGTCGTACGAAAACATTTTAGGGATACACACATCTCCATCATCACAAGACACATCACCCTCATCTCCAGACAGGTAGGTCATACACATGCATACATACAAACACGCACTCCACCACCATTGCCAACAACATCCCGTACAGTGCATGTGAGGTGTTTTCCGTCATGTCGTTAAATGATGCTTGTTCTTGCATGCAGTTGTGGATGTGTATATGCTGTTTTGGTTGTCATGCTCTGATATTTGTGGTAGAATTCATGACCTGTTGACTCCACTACCAAAACTGTTTCAAAAAGTTTCATCACTTAACAAATATTACCAGTCACTCTCAAAACTCTATAGGAATTCTAATGAGTAACATGATATAAATAGCATTTTTATTAATTAATCATAGTATTACAACTAATCTGTGGCATCCGTTAATATATTTGTGGTATCATTCATGACAAAAAATCTAGAAACTAATAATTACATTGCAACTAAACTGTGGATTCATCAAAGACTTGGCATGCTAACCCCTGAGTATGGAAGACTAAATTTCTAAATAGCATTGGGTTTGCTGTGGAAATTAAAAGAAATTAAAACACTAGAGGTGTATTATTGTCATTGCATAGTACAGGTACTCGGCAGCAAAATGCTGGTTAGCATCTACCAGAAGTGCAAAAAGGTGTATATACTGTACATCAGTGCCAATATTGGCATTGTTGAACTTACAAGGTGCAGCACTGATATATATTAGGGATGGGAATCACCAGGGACCGTCCGATACGATATTATCACGATATGTTGGTGCTTATACAATCAGTATGTTGATCCTGTATTATTATTATTATTATTGTCTCTTCTTGGGGCACAAGGCGGGGTACACCCTGGACACACTCACATTTCATTCACCCACTCCAGGCAATTTGGGAACACCAATTAGCCTAATCTGTATGTCTTTGGACTGTGGGAGGACACCGGAGTACCCGGAGGAAACCCACCAAACTCCATGCACTCAGACTCCGAGGTGGAAATCGGACCTGGAATCTGCTAACTACTAAGCCACCGTGCTGCCCTATATATATATATATATA